>JAUNZO010001020.1:0-103669 GCA_031894775.1 Chloris gayana | reverse complement strand
TATCTTTATATTAGAAGGTTAAAAGGAGCCACCACGTTTGCTCTCAAAGCCAAGAAATTACCACATTAATCTGAAAAAAGACAAAATATCAACCATTGGATTTTATGAATATCTAATGGTCAAGATTTAAACGAGAGTCCATTGATTTGGTAGTAAAGATTAGTAACACAAGGATCTGTATATAGGATCCATATCATATACAACTTGCAATATGAAAAAAAAGATGTTTACATGTACGTTGGCATACTCAATCTGATTTGGACTCTAACTGCCATATACGACTTCCTAAACATGGTAAGAAGAGTCCGATCATAAATAATAAAATCGAAAATAAAAGAAATACTATAAACTACCAAATTGAATAATATCTCAGCCGGCACAACCATGTTGGTGGCCGTTCTTCTGTAGAATCACACTAAGCAAATCGGATTAAGTTTCGTATCCTTTCACGTAAGCTAAGGTTACCATCATCAATTTCTTATTTTTCCAATACGATTACGTTGCCACATATCTTTCACAAATCCTAGCGTTGATTTTTTTTTTGCAAGGGTAGCGTTGTTTTGACCCTGAGCAGCTATCGATCTTGACAGCAAGGAAGATGTACAACACGTATCCCAGGTTGGTCAAATATAATTCTATATATAATATAGGAAAAGAATTGTGTATCTTACGCTTGGATCATGTGCTAGAAACTCCAGTTAATAAATATATTAATAATTCATATTAATGAAAAAAAAGACTCTGATCTCTCCCACCACCTCATGCTATACCAACCAATTCGCGGTGGTTTCCCAATAAAAAAAGCAATGGACCCATAGATAGCAAAAAAATCTAGATAAATATTTATTTAAATCCAACTACAATTTATAAATGGATACAAATTTCAAGATAGTAATGATGTAGTTCATTTTATTTATGTAATGTATTTAGAAATTGAAGACAACAGTGATGTAATTCACTTTTATTTATATAATATATTTTTGGCACAAAAGTCATTCAATGTATTTTTCAAGTATCTGTCGTTATGTAAAATACAAGCATTCCAATAAGAAAGTCCATTCGTGAGTAATAAGAAACGTAAGAAAAGCATACAGAGTAAAAAGCACTATCCAGATTTCAGCCGAACGGACAACACATCACCTTGCACCTGTCCATGATTTTGCAAATGTCCAACGGACTTTGCTTCTGCCTACACCCAATGGGATTAACCAAACATTGATTTTAATTATGTAAAATAAAGAAAATCCTTTCACATTATATAAGCATGACTGAGGACATCATGGTGAAATTTCAAATAAATAATTATAAGTTAAGAGTGGTGTAGTATGAAAGATCATGCTAAGAGGCGTGCATGATTCAGATGGAGGATAAGCTAAGTAGCAAGGATAACACGAGGTTTCTCTGAGGCTCCTAGGTGAACATCGAATTGCCTGATAGCAAAGATATCATGGAGGTGAACATCAAATTGCCTGATAGCAAAGATATCATGGAGGTGACACATCGTTCACATCCAAGCATCGACAATGATGGAAACTTTTGTGTTGTGATCAAGAACAATAAAGACTCAGGTTAAATAAGTTAGATGAACGATGTGAGAAGGACAATAATAGAAAGAGAGTCCATTGGGGTTGTGCATAACAACACAAACCTAAAGCATATCCATCCTAACCAGTATCTTTAAAGCTGGTGGGGGGGGGTGTTGTTGTAGGGTTCCATACTAGCATTC
This sequence comes from Chloris gayana, assembly GCA_031894775.1. Lineage (NCBI taxonomy): Eukaryota > Viridiplantae > Streptophyta > Magnoliopsida > Poales > Poaceae > Chloris > Chloris gayana. The sequence continues at coordinate 101,943 of JAUNZO010001020.1, read as the reverse complement.
TCAACTGTATGCACACTGTCTTAAGTTGGTTTATTTGCTCACCATGAGCTATATATTGCTGAAGAAGATATTACACAGGTGAGCTATCTAATGGGTTAGTGGAGATTCTCACATGATCAGAAGGCTCTTCTACTTCAAGTTTTGCATCTAGCAAAGATCTCAGCATAAACCTTCATGAGCGCAATGCTGGATCAGTTCTTTCGACCACCGATCATGCTAATCTAATTATCATCTAAGAAAATTAATATATTTGAAAATAAATTATTTTTTCAATGCATAAAAGTGTATTTTTTTGCCCGTTCGAACATTATGTAGTGTTTTTCTCAACCGTATGCACACTGTCTTAAGTTGGTTTATTTGCTCACCATGAGCTATATATTGCTGAAGAAGATATTACACAGGTGAGCTATCTAATGGGTTTGTGGAGATTCTCACATGATGAGAAGACTCTTCTGCTTCAAGTTTTGCATCTAGCAAAGATCTCAGCATAAACCTTCATGAGCGCAATGCTGGATCAGTTCTTTCGGCCATCGATCATGCTAATCTAATTATCATCTAAGAAAATTAATATATTTAAAAATAAATTATTTTTTCAATGCATAAAAGTGTATTTTTTCCCATTCGAACATTATGTAGTGTTTTAGCCGCGCTATCAGCGTGGCCACCTTGCTAGTTCGGTATGAATAAAAAGTGAGCACACGAACTGTTGCGTTCGGAGCATGCATATATAGGGGACGGGGCCACAGGAAGGAATTAGTTCCATACACTTTGATATCGCAGTGGATGACTTCGGATCAAATCCAATTACCAGTCTCAACATAGGCACAAAGAAGCCACCACCACCAACACCACCAACGCTTCCGAACGCTGCTCCGAGGAATCCGATCAGTGAGCCCAGCACAATTTTCCATCCAAATTCCATTTCCTGCAGAGACCATCCACAGAATTCACCGATTAGCACATCACGCCTGTAAACATTGCGAATCTCTTACTAACAAAAAGGTAGTCATTTGGATCACAGCAATGAATTTTGTTAGAAATCATAAAGGAAGTTTCAGTTCGTGATGCATGCTCAAACTGAATTTCATTAATCTGTTGCAGAAGAAACATGAAGTTCAGTAGTCAGCATCTTTTAAGTTAGCAAACTAATCCGGGACAAAGAAATACACTCCTGTAAAGGAAGATGATCCAAGTAAGAAAGCATGAAACTGTTTGTACTCTGGGCATTACCGGCCAAATGTGGTTGTACGTGTTGCCATCTCTCCTCCACATCAGATTGGCGACCTTCTGGAGGATGCCCACCTTCTGCTCCTCCACTAACGAGACGCCATCCAGAGACAACCAGAGACCCCCAAGGGCAACCATGGCGCTGGCAGCTGCAAATGAGAACCCGAGAGTGGCAGCGGTGTGCCACTTCGTTCCCATTGTTTGCCCCCGCAAGAAGGCAACTGCACTCCGCCCTGCTCTGCTCCTCCAAACCAATTAAAAAAGTAATATCAAAGGAAGAAACATAGCTCGAATTTTTCACCTCCTTGGTTCCTAGCCGTTTTGAATTGGTGAAAACGTGTGAAGGTTGAAACGTTTTCTGGAGGCTCTGGATGATCTTATTGGAAGATGGCGTGCAGAGAACACGGAAATAAGTGCAGCAGTTGTGGCTACGATGGTTCCAGCATGAAGTAACTGTTAACTGCAAGTTGATGGAGATGTAGATGGATCAAATATGTAACTGGATGGCTTCCCACATGGATCTTCACACAATTGATGATGTCTTTGTCGTCTTTGTTGTTATTATTCTAACAAGACATATTTTCCCTCCAATTTCAACTAGTTACATTAGTTAATGTTTTCCCGTAGCCATTCGTTTAGGCTACTTTGGCCCACGCAGAAGACAAAAGCAGTTGATGGGTTGATCAGTCTTGATCCCAAAATCCGGCGTGCTCCTCGCGTCTGGGATCAATAGCGTGGTGACGTTGACAGCCCAACAGACACCGCTCGGGCCGATTGCTATGGTTAATAATTGCAGTAAGCTAGCGACTTTCTCCCAGCTGTCGTCACTGAGAACCCCTTACTCCAACCGCTTGCATCGAACGATTCAGCCATTCTAGTGTATACACTACATCCAGTTTTCTGCTATTGTCGTTAAGACAAGCAAGCTAATTAAATTTTGAACTAGCTAGCGCATACTAACGTCAAGAAATCAAAACCGGAGGGAGTACCAGCGATGAGTAGGATTGAAAATGCAGGGGATTCTGGGGATGCATTCTGTGTGCATCTTGCATGGAAGTACAATTTAGATCACAGCTGCGTTCGACAAGATGATATCCATGCATGCATGCCCCTGGCACCAAAACAAAAGACCAAGTCCAGGCAATGATGCAACACGCTATACCTTGTGAGCCTCTAAATAATCCACCTTGCTTAGTTTGGGAGGAGGAATCCACCTTAAAAGGAAGAGCCACCCTTCCCCTATCGGACTAGTCTTTTAAGGTGATTGGCCCTTTCTCCAAGTGGGTGCACCGGAGTTGTGGTGCTAAGACTGTGAGTTCGGGTCGTGGATCTAGAACTGGGTCGGTGTGTGGTGCTTTTCCAACGCCACCTGGGCCGGACTCGTCACTGCAACAAGACAATCAAATTGTCCGCTATCAAATCAGAGAGGATCAATAATGCATATACGACTTAGTCTACTTAAAACTAAAATTGACAAGCACGCGCACCCCGTGCACACACACTACATTTTGTTCAAGAATTCAAAAGAAATAGCCAACTTCATTTGGGAAACAGTTTGTCTTCCCCCATCCAACTGGACTACTCAGTAGATTGCCACAAGCTCGCTATTCGTACTTTACTATTTCGCGAGGCTTCATCGATTGCATCTGCCGGTACATATAACATTGGTGCAATGATCTGACCCACAAGTAAACGACGGCTTCACCGACAAAAAAAAAAGAGGTACATACTGGCTCAACCCATTAGCTAGCCACGAGCAGCCTCAAGTTGCCTAGCAGGACGAAGCAGAGTTCAGTACATTCGTCCTCATTGTGAATTCTTGCGCCTACATCGTTGTGAACATAGCTGGATGCCGTAGGCCCTTAGGGAGGCCCGGGGGAAGGGGGTGTCGCTGTCAGCCAGGTATGGCAAGCGCCATAGCTTGACATACTGGAAAAGCCTTTTTATGAACATTCTACCTCTCTCGAATTTCAAGTACTGTGTGTGGGATAAAAAAAATGGAAAACGACTAGATCATTTTAAGTCAATTTGGTTCATCATTAGCTATTTAGCTCCTGAACAAAAACGAGCTCAATAATCACTCGTGGTTGCAATTATTCGAAGATGGAAAAAAGATCTTAATCATATTTTCTGTTTTCATGAAATATGCCATAGAACAAGTAGTTGGTAAAAATATAACATTATTGAAAGTTTGCACCACCATATTAACATTTTTTCGGTACAAAGTTCCACGATTTAGAGTAATTTCTTCAATTTTCTTTGGAGGTCACTGTTATGTAAAATAATCAAGCATATTAAAATGTCTAACAACATTTTTGGATTTTTATTTACTCTCGTTTGTATTTGCCCAACCCACATATTATCACACAACTCTGCAGCTCCTGTGCATGGTGTGGATCCATGTCCTCTGTTGTGGAGTGTTAAATTCAGAGACTAGCGTTTGCTACTATAGTAGCACTGATCTGCGGCTGTTTGGAAAAAAAGTCCACTTTTCCTCTAAAATGTTGCGCATCGATTTTATCCACTGGGTCTTGATTGGACAGGTCCAAATACCATGGACCCTCAGCATTGAGAACTTCAATTCTGAGTACAACATTAGGTGTGGTGTCCCCATTTTGGTACAATAGCAGATCTGGAACGGACCTGAGCCAGCGAATCAAAGATGCCCGTGATGCAAACCAAATGTTTGGCAACTTGTGTGTAAGAAACTATTGCTGACACATGACCCGTTTCAGCTGGGTATAGTCAGGCTGAAATCATCACAATGAGGGAGGAATGAACTAAAATAAGCCCAATTGAAGGGGAGAGAATTTATTTAATTTTCAATAAATGCTGAAAGAGATTTGTAGTTTTTTATTTTATCCCTTGATCTCTAAAACATAAAAGAATATTCAAGATTGTGTATTTCAGACACAAAGATTTGTTATGAAAATAATTACCACAATGATTATAAACATCACTCATTGGCTTTCAAAACTATTTATGAAAATAATTACCACAATGATATACAAGTTCGCCGAATGTTTTGGATCAGCTATACACGTCTACATCTGTGACGATTTCCCTTTTCAATCTATGACGAATGTCAATGTTTTGTCACACAAACTGAGCCTAAATAACTTGAGCCTGAATGGATCATTTGGTGAATCCGTGATAAAAATCTATAAATTGTCATATAGATGTAGCTTCTCTATGACAACTTAGGACCCAGTTTATGTCACGGATTAAAGGATTTTTTGTGCTGCTTGTGTGACCATCGTTGCCAATGAATTACAACGAATTACACGGATTACTCGTGCCTTGATGTTAATGTACACAAGGCCATACATCAGCGAGAGCTTCGTCTCCATCAAAGTCCAGGGGCGGATCCGGGAGAAAAAAGATAGAGAAGCGGTCGAATGGGAGAAAGGTATTGGTTTCATGTGATGGGTCGCTATTTATAATATATATCCCTATTGATTTTCAAATTTTGTGAGACATATTCAGGTTACAAGTAGCGTTAGGTGCTTGGCCGCTGATTAATATTTCCTTATTTCTGTAAGTATGATAAAATTTTGGTATGGTTACACTTACACTTTCTTCACACTTATGGCTAATTAATGTGTACTGCTCAGACGTTTAAGAACAGTATGAGTAGGTCACACAAGCCTGGGGACATGCTTTTTCTTTGTTTGAGATAGAACAAAAGAAAAGATAATATGCAGAAGTAATATATCAGAATTTGCCAAATGTATAGCATGATGATAATATATGAGAATTTGCCAAATGTATAGCATGATGATATGAATCACTAAACTTAATTGTGAACCCCTCCTGAGATGACATGGCCAATAATAATCAAAGAAACTCACCTCCTTCACTGGAAGGGGAGGCATTTTATTGTCCGGAACAAAAGAAAAGATAATATGCACAAGTAATACATGAGAATTTGCCAAATATATATCATGATGATATGATTCACTAAACTTAATTATGAACCCCTCCTGAGGTGACATGGCCAAGAATCAAAGGAACTCACCTCCTCGAGTGGAAGGGAATCTCAGGCCCAACGATAGAATTCCATGTATAAAGATCTTGCAAGCAAATCTCGGCAGTTGTATAAAGTTGGCCCGTTTGACAATGTAACCATTTTCGATAATCAACAAAATGTGCTAGGTGGCTTCCCACAAAAAGAAACAAAAAAGTTGACCTCAATATATATATATATATATATATATATATATATATATATATATATATATACGGCAGAACTATTCTACACCCGGGTGTAGAATAAGTTATTCTACACCCGAGCCACTTCTGTCCGAGCCTGCGCCACTTCCGACCGAGCGAGGAAACGCCCGCGCGCCATCCCAGGGCTTCCGTAACGGGTGTGAACTCTTCGCCCACCCGGACCCGATTTCTATGTCCCGATGCCGCACGTACCTCCCCCAACGGCCCCTGTCGCGCCTCCCCCGAGTAGCGGCGCTCCCCGAGATCCGCCACCGCCGCCGCATCGGGAGCCAGCTACCGCGTTTCTCGCTCCTTGCCTCTCCCGCGGCGAGCTCGTCCGAAATCTCCACCGCGCTTCCTCACCGCCACGGTAGAGGCGAGCCCAACCCTTGAGGCGCCGTCACGTGTCTCCCCGGCGCTTCATCCTCCTCCCTGCAGGAGCGGCGAGTTCAGCACCCGCACTTCGTCCTCCTCGCACGGAGCGGCGAGCCGCATCGACTTCAGCTCCCGTAATTCGTCACAATCTGCTGTGGGTGCGAGATCCAATTGGCGAGATTCAGTCCAGCAACGCAGGCCTGCAGCTCCCGCTCGTCTGCGCAACCTCATCCACTCGGTCGGATTTGATCTTGCTTGTGAAATTTTTGTTCTGTTTGTTTCTGGAATTACTGAACATAGATTGAGAAAATTACTGACAATATACTCGATGAATGTTTATGTGAGAAAATTAGTGGATGTAGATGGCTGTGAGAAAATTACTAATAAAGGTTGCTAGCTTAATGTAATTGTATGTATGAAATTACTGAAAAATGATTGCAGTTAGCTCTCAGTAAATTACTGAATTTGTTGATTTGGATATGTTTATTGTAGAAACATGGGTATGTTTAGGTTGCCTTCTACTTAATGTCTGAATTTGTTGATTAGGATTTGTATTTTTTTTTTGTATTCTGTTGATTTTGTTATTGTGAATTTGAAAATATATAGGGTTATGTGCCTTTGAAGAAGATGATATTAAAAAAATATTTTGTGTGGTATTACCTATGGATAAATTATGTCATGTTTGTATGTAGATGGTGATTATTATAAATTGTTGTGTATTGTATAGCTATAGGAAAAATGTTGTTAGTCCTATCCTTTATTGAATTGTACTTGTATTTTTGTAAATCTGTAGGGTTATGTGCCTCCGAAGAAAATGGCATTAAAATGATTGCAGTTAGCTCTCTCGAGTAAATTACTGAATGCGCTTATTTGGATATGTTTATTGCAGAAACATGGATGTTGAATCTACTGCATCTGCGGTCACACAAGTACAGAATGGTGGCGATAACATTGATTCCCCTATTTCTATTGACCTTTCAATTGAGGCTCCACAACCAACACCAGCTACTGCTCCACCACTTGTAATTTCATCAACACCTGATGCTCCCATACCAGCAGTACCGGTATCATTCAGCCCAGCGTGGCTTGATGATTCAATGAGGTATCATGTGATGATTACGCCTCCAGCTCCTATCCCCCCGAGCAGCTAATCACACCAGATGTTGTCCCCACATATTCTCATGTAAGTAATGTGAAATTTGGTTGTTTGTGTATAAATTTTGTTGCAATGTTTTTATATGTAAAATATGTTTATTTGTGTATAACGCTTCTGAAAGTTACTGGGAGTAGGTAGAAAATATTACTCATTGTTTATAATCTGCAGGACCCGAGGATTGCTGAGAGGTATGTCCCGCATGGTGACATGACATTTGAGAGTCCGACTCATGCGTATGATTTCTATGTGACCTATGCAATGCTTGCTGGTTTCCCGGTTCGAAAGGGCAACATGAGGAACGGCAATCGTGGGCAAGAATATCATTATTCATTTTAAGGGAAGCATAGGGAAAGCCCGGGGTTAAACAGAAAAAGGACAAAACAACAATGCGTAAAGGTTGCAAAGCTATGGTGTGCGCAGTGGGATCAAAGGATGGTGGGGTTGTACGTTTCAAGAGAATTATGCTTGAGCACAACCATATCCTTAACTGGTCACCAAATATGGTGAAGCGCATGAGGGCCCACAAGAACAAGAATCCTGCGCTTCGGAAGATGATTGATTTATTGCTCAACAACAAAGTCAAGCATGTGCAAATTATGAGCATACCGAGGAACACTGTTGGAGGTTGCGAGAGCCTTAACGTAACTGAAAAGGATGTCCAAAACAGGTATTATTTTGTTAAAATTTACTGAATGTCCTGGATGCAAAAAAATTACTGAGGCATATATGGAGAATATTCTGTTGATTTACTTATGTGTTGCAAGTTGCTGATTTATAAAATTACTGAATGTGTTAAAAATTACTGTCCATAGTTACTGATTCAGGACTGGCTGCTATGCATGCAGGAGGGCTGCCATTGTGCGTGCTGATGTAAACAATGACATACCTAAGCTAGTTGAATATTTTGAGGAGTGCAAGAGGAACAACCCTCAATTCTTTTACAAGCTTCATTTGGATGAAAATAATGTGGTCCGTAATATATTCTGGAGTTATGCTAGCCAGCAAGGTGATTTCAAAGGTAGTTCATAATACTGAATGTTGTTGAAATACCGAATGGTGTAGAATAATTGAATGTTCTATAATTGCAAAGAATAACAATTTACTGGATTAAAAATTTACTGTAAAGAAATTATTGAATGAAAATTTTTCCACTGCAGACTTTGGAGATGTTGTTACATTTGATACGACATATAGAACCAATAGATACAAGCATGCCTCTTGTCATGTTCGTGGGTTTCAATAACCAACTACAGAATGTTGTGTTTGCGCAAGCGCTGATAAGAGATGAGCGCGAAGGAACATTCAGATGGGTCTTTGAGCAGTTTAGGGAATGCATGGGTGATAAAGATCCGATAACAATATTCACAGGTATTTTTGCGCTGCAGAATATCACATTTCGTCTTTGATGCAACATGAACATGATTTTGCATATCTTAAGTCTCCTTCCCTTTTTCCTTCAGACTAAGATAATGCCATGGAGATTGCGATACCAATCATATTCCCCCGGACCTACCACAGATTCTGCAGGTGACATATGGTGAGGAAATACAAGGACCCGCTGAACCAGCTGTACAATGAAAATCCAACTTTGTGTGATAGGCTAATTTCAGTGATAAACCATCCTCGGAATCCAGCTGAATTCGAGAGGGCCTGGGCAGATATGATAAATGAATTCAATATTCATGATAGTGCAGTAATGGGGAGCTTGTTTCATGCAAGGAAAATGTGGATAGCTGCGTTCTACAAAAATATTTTCTGTGGAACCGTATCTTCAACGTAGAGAAGTGAGAGCGTCAATTCTTTGATTAAAGGAGGGTATGTCGATAACTCGACACCTATACATGGATTCGTAAAGCAATTCCTTGAGATGCTGCAGCACATGCATGAGAATCAGGCACGAGAAAAGTACAATTCTCAGGTAACCATCTATAACAATTTGCCCCTGCTATGTGTATTTATGTGATGTAAAAGATTACTGAATGTTTCAGCTCTGGAGAAATTACAGACAGCACTCACATAAATACATGTTATGTGGGTAGTTACTGAATGCACTTGATTTTTTCTCCCATGCAGTCCGAGCCTGTTACAGTCACATACCATCCATTTGAACAGCAATTGTCCAAGATCTATTCAAGAAATGTGTTCAAAGAGTTCAAAGATACTCAAAAAGCAAGCACCAAATTTACAATACAACCTGATCCGAATAAGACTGGGTACTACTTTGTCAAGCACCGGCCTCGTGGATACTACTTTCCCATGGATACAACATAAGTTCCATGTGAAAGCAGTAGTGGATGTTGAAGAACCAGAGAACTCGGTGTTCAGCTGTGAGTGCATGACTTGGGAGCACAAAGGTATGTTTTCCATGTTATACTTACTGCAGTGACTCAAAAAGATTATTTCTTTTGTAACATAAAATAAATACAGGTTTATTTTGCTGCCACCTGGTGTTGGCATTCACACACCTTTTTGTGGATCACATAGCGTCAAGGTACATTCTCAAGCGCTACACCAGGACCCCATCGGTGGAGACAAACTTTGACAGGCACGACAACATGTTTCTTGGACCCGATGGAGACACTAAGGCTCACCGGGCAGCAAGTATAATGCCAAGCCTATTCAGGCTACAAAGGTCTGCAGTGATGTCAGCTCAGGTAGGTCAATTGAAAAATAAATAATCCAAGTTACTGGAACTCAAGAGATTACTTTAACAAAATTACTAATCACATAGTTATGAGAAAATACCGATGATGTCTAACCTACGTTCCTCGGTTGCTAAAACAATGATGGCACAGAATTACTCGGCAAATGTTTATGAGAATGACAGATTATCTGCTGTGAAATTAGTGATGATGGATGTTATTGGATTCATTCTCGCTGCTGCTCACCTCAGGTAATGGAGACGGCGAATCGGTTGATCACGGAAGCTATTACGGTGCTAGATGTAATACCCTCGGATCTAGTTGTACCACCAGCATCGGAAAACCTTGGAACACCGGAACCTGTTGGTAATGCAACAAGTATAAGGACAGAGCAAGGGAGCGGTAACATCTCGGCTGCTGCACCACCAGTGTCAACAACCAAAGGAAGCCGCAAGAAGAACACAGGGGGTGAAGAGGCACCTCAACCGCACTTTCAGTAGACCCAAGGAAAAGAAGAAAAGGAGATGCTCCAAATGTGGGAAGCTTGCTCCTGGTCATAATGCTTCAACATGTGATAGGGTCCACAGAATGGAATCCGAAGGAGTGAAAAAAAGACCAAGGGGGAGGCCAAGGGGGACTGGTCGTGGAAAGGGTACATCGAATGGGGGTGGGAGGAGGAATGATGGAAATGAAATTGGGGACAAGTAAGTTCTGGTGATTGGTTAAATTTAAATTTTGCTTGACAAAATAGGTTAATGTAGTTAATTTTTTACAGAGCTAACACCAATGAGGATAAGGAGCAGCCCGATGCAGACCGGGCGTGGAGGTGGTCTAGCTGGATCAAGCAATTGTTCTGTTGCAAATGAAGAATACTTTTCAGAATGGAGTGCAGGAGATAATGGTGATGACTATGAATCAATGTCTCGATGATTGAACGAAAATAAAGCACATGGATTTTTGGTCAGACCACACATGTATAAATCTGATACATGTAAGATAGATATAGGAAAAAAATTGAAGCACATGGATTTTGAGTAGTGATATATTTATAGTTCATTTGAGAAAACCATGTGAAAACACGTGGTAACTCAATTTTGCAAAATCAACAAAGGAGCATTGAAACATGGTTGTTCCTGGTAGCTTGTAGATTATTATTATGTTATGAAATTACTGGATGAGTTGATAAATTACCGACGATCACAGAGTTACTCGGTAGGACTATTATGTTATGAAATTACTGGATGAGTTGATAAATTACCGACGATCACAGAGTTACTGATAGGACTATTATGTTATGAAATTACTGGATGAGTTGATAAATTACTGAAAATCATTACTAAAAGCTTCAATCACTTCCATTGTAGGCAGTAATATAACTACAGAAGAAAATAAAGCATAGCCAACATGTTATGCTCAACCTCAAGCATACACAAAATCACAGCCATACTTAACTCGCCTACACAATTCAAGTGCTGTGGCTACCAAACATCTTAGTGATTGTTTTCACCTAAAGGACAGCTAACAGTTTTTCAAAAATCTGCCAACATTACAATTGTAAGCCCTAGTTACATAACTACATTTCCAGCACTGCATGAGATTCCAACATGGAGTGTGTGCTTTGCATTGTGTCACTTGCGTACCAGTTCTTGGAAGTACTTCTAGTGCATCTGAAATTAAAAATAATACCAAGCTTGTATTATTGAAGCAAGATGAGTTTTTTTAGATAATAACAGAATTATAGTTGCGTACTCCGAGAATCATATGATTTCAAAAGCTCAACACCTTGTTTTGCAGCATTCTTCTCATGAAAGATCATTTCATTTGCATACTTAATTCGAAGATTTGGAATGTCGATGCATTGAACTTGGAATATAGATCAACCGTTGGCTCCCATTCCTCTAGATATTTCATGATGTAAATTCCATCATCGTCTCTCGCATTCAGTAAACATACACAGTAGTTATACAAAGATAAAAAGAGACATTTGGACCAATAAATTTTTTTACAAGTTCAAGTACCTGTTTGTTGATTGTGGGACATCCGCAAAAACAAATTCGTTTCTTTTCAACCCAATATCAAGCTTGCCAGTCCCTTTCCATACTTTATTGAAATTCCCAAGCTGTACAGTACAGTTATTGCAAAGAGATAAATAAAATTTAGAGGACATTAAGAACTAGCATACATTAAAACTACATCAGTAGTGTCCTTACAAAAACAGCCTCCAAGTGGTGATGAAATTCAGAGTTTGGACCAAATTGTTCAAGGTTGGGATGAAGAACAACCCACTTATGTTCTTTAAGGACACGCACAATGACGCACCATTGGTTCTTATACAAAACTGGGAAAAATAGCTGGCAAGAAAAAAAACCACAAACATAATCAAATTTACTATAATACAAGTCCCAAGCAAAGTAAGTAAAAGATGGAAGTTAGCAATGCAATATACCAAGCAGGGAATTGTATAAGAAGTATGCACCATGAGCAGCCTTGAATGAGTTGAAAGCTTTTGTATAAACATTGTCGCACTTTGATGAATCTTCTAAATCATAATTATTCAGCAAGAAATCCTAAAAGTGATAAACTATGAGTAAGGAAGCAAGAAATTACTAAAAGTGTATAAAGAACAGATTACCGTAACTTACACCAACCGTGGTAAAAAAGAAGTGCTTTTTACTTATGCGAGCATGCTTCCAATCAAATATTTTCTTGCATAGTGCATTGACAAGAAACGTTTGGACCCTCCCTCCACTCCGCAACGAGCTCGCTAGTACTCCAATCTGGACTCGACGCCATGGTAATCAATTATATCTTTCCTGAAAACAAAGTACTCCAATTACTCGGATGCAAATGGAACCAGTAACAAAATGGCTACATGGAAGCATGTTCAGTAAATTTACCGAAGATATAATTACTGAATGCAAATGGAATCACAACAAAGTGGGTACATGGAACGTACTCGGGCATAGCTGGTTTTAGCAATTGCCCGAAGGATCCTATAAACATCTTTTTCTTTTGGGGTCACAGTAAACTGGTACATGCTGATTAACAAATTTGCTTGCAGCAGCAAATCTCCTAGTTCTCGTAAAGGGCATGCTTGCCAAAAGAACTTCCAGAAGCATGTGGAGCATATGGAAAAGTGTTAGACTTGTTCTTCGACAGCTCAGAACACTTATCAGCAGAGGTTTTGCTGGCAATGACAAGTGACACGCTCCCGAGATTCCCGACTCTAAAACATAACAAATAGAAGGGACAAACAGTAAGGACAAAGTATATGAAGCTGGACAAATAGTAAGGAGAAAATATATGAAGCTTTTAAGACAAATTCACACAAACACACTCACAAGGTCAACGTACCGGCACGGAGGTGTGTCTAAAGCTATGGGTACAGGTTGTTCAACTTCCGTGTCGGGTTCAACGTTCATTTCAGATTGCTCTATTTTACGTCGTTTTGCAAATTCTTCAGAAGTTTCACCAGTGTACGGAAGGGACACCATAATCAAATAATCCTACAATGATTTACATATTCAGGAAAAGCTCATAAATTAAAGCTTTAAAATCTAGACTACGGATTTCCAAGAAACATACTTCAGATTCTTCATTCACAGTGCTCGAAGACTCGAAGCTACTTCCTTGGCTTTCGGAGAATAGATCCACCAGTAGTTCATCCTCAGGATCTGAAGTTTTCATTGCAACATCATGCTGGTTCCTTTGACCTCGAAGCTGCTTCCTTGTAATTCTGAGAATAGAACATATAAATCTGAAATGAAAACAAGCATATACATGTACATCGAGGCAATTTTTATTCGAAATGAACACTGGACCTGTCTAGGTATATCCAATGATGGTGCCCCAGTATGAACCAACAGGCCTTCGTTTAGTTGGATCTGGAATATAATTCCCAAGATCATCCTCATCATCGAAAATGCGGAATGGTGGAACAGATGGAGAATTGAAATAGGGAGAGTTTCTCTTTGAACACAGCTTTATCTAACAACAACACAAAATATTCATCAAAACAAGTCTAATTGTTTTAATATGCAACAAATATCGTAAAAGATACAATGATACACTAAGAATCATACCACGGTTTGAGACTACAGCTTTTTTGTTCACATAGTCAGCACTTTTATCCAATTGAGTACACGGCATGTTTGCAGCAGCAGCACCAGTAGCAGGGATCTACAACAACAAATAGACACATAGGAATGTAAAATATGAAATCCATATCTGATATACAAAAATAAATAAATAAACTACAAATAAATACAATATCTCGACCATGTCTTGTTGCTCTTCTTGTTTTGGTACATGCTGAAGGTCATCATCATTTACTTTGGCAAACAAAGGTTTTTCCTTACATTGACAAATAAACCTCAATTGATTGCATGGAGGTGGTAAGGTGTCATCATCTTCAACAAATAAAGGTTTTTCCTTACTTTGTCCTTCTCCCACATGCTGCACAATAGAAACATTATAAAAATGAGATGATTTAAAAATAATACAAAACTTAATTAGAAAGTAGTTAGGAATAATTAAACTGATACTAACTTCCGAGGCGGTGGCAGTTTCACACAATGGCGACTTTCCAAAACGTCTTGAAGCAAGTGCATTCCCTGGTCCTAGAGGCAACAGAATCTGAAGATGCTTGTGGGCTGCTAACAGATGCACTACCTTTCGTCTTCTTTTTTCTTGGATTATGGACAACAGTACATGAAGTAGCTTTCCTCTTATTTGATGCACTTGATTTCTTCCTTTGAGCAATAGAGACCTTATCTACAAATAACCAGATGCAGAGAAAACTACAGCAATCAGAATAAAAAATAAAATTGAAATCACCTTGTCATTTGCTTTTATTTATACCTTTTGAAGCACCATTATCATCTTCAGCACCTAAATTTTCAGCACATGCAAAAGAATAAATAAAAGCAAATGACAAATTTGCAAAACACAAATACATTTTCAGAAGTTACCTTTTGAACCAGAATCTTGTGTCGAAATAATAACAGTAGGAGTTGTTTGAGAAGCACCCTTATCGTGATCAGTTTCAGCAACTTTGTGACCACCACCGCCAGTAGCATGATCCCGTGAATCTGCAGCATCTACATTGGCACCAACATGATCTGCAGCATCTGATGGATGTACATTGGCAGCACCCAAATTATCATCAGCATTATCAACAGGAGAACCATCCAAATTTGTTGCTTGCAAATAGTCAAACATAGACAAGATAAGCTTGTCCGGAGTATAATCTGGAGCACGAAACTGTTCCCTGGAGAACTCCTCATACAAAGCACACAAGACGTCTCTCACCTAAACAAAACAAATTGCAGATGCATTCCATAAGCTATTACTCAATTGGAAACAAACAGATTGCAAACAAAAAGTGCACATGAAACTTACATTTTCAGGAAAGGTAGTGAAACGCTGATCCAAAGCCTGCCTAAAATTCCTAACTTCACCATCATTGGCTCTCTTAGATGATCTAGCATCACCTTTGTTGCCACATGTTTTCTTACCCCTTGTATGAGCAAGTCCACTATCCCGTATGATGCTTTTTGACATCCGGTAGCAGAAAATATTTACAATCTGGTGGTTAATTGTATTTACACATTCCAAAGACATAGATGCTAAATAAATAAATATGAACAAAGATGATTATTATGTTCCGAAATTAATGGATGAGTTGGCTAAATTGACAATCAATCGACAATCAATTACCGATAGCTTGTTACAGTATAAAAATTACTCATGGACAAAAATACAAAATGGAAAACAATGAAAAATTGAATAAAAAGAAAATAACAACAACCAGCAAAGGAAATGGAAATACCCGTCTAAGAATTTTTAAACTCTTCAACAACGTTTCATCATCAACTTCATCTTCCGAAGAACATACTTCACTAGATCCTTGCCCACCAATAACGTTGTGCTCAATACCTTGTGCTTCATTTGAACTTAATTCGGCCATTTCTACATGATGAAACAAACAAAAGAAATATTACTGTGTTATTGTTATATATCTTGACATCCTTGCCATTTCCCGTCATAAGTGTATTATTCCATTCAATTAAAATTGAATATTACTCGTATGCTCTGAACTTAAAACCTAATAAATCAAAAAAGGCACACAATTGCAACAAAAGGAAACAATAAATGCAACACTCATATACACAATAAGTACATGCCAAACATAATGCAACATAGACACATGACAAAAAAATTTCCCATAATAGTCACCTCCTACATAGACACATGACAAAAAAATTTCCCATAGATACCACATCAAAGAAACATAGACCAACAAATTTTCAAAAACACAAAAACATCCACTAACGGAAATATACAATAAATCCAAAGTCAAACATAAATCCGCGACGGATCCGACGAGGGAGGGTGCCGCCGGCGGGAAGATGAAGCAGAGGACGGATCCGCCTCCAACAGATCCGGGAGATGAAGCAGCAGTGGGGCCAGAGGGAAGTCGACCACGCCTTGGCCACCAGCGGGAAGATGAAGCAGAGGACAGATCCGCCTCGACCAGATCCGGGAGATGAAGCAGCGTCGGGCAGCAATGGGGACGGAGGGAGGGCGACCTCGCCTTGGGCACCGGCGGGGTCACCGAGGACAGATCCCCCTAGACCTCATCCGGGAGATCAACCCGCGTCGTGGAGTGGAAACACGAAAGCGACGGGAGATTCTTAGCTTATCTCCGTCCAGTGGGGACAGCGAAAACGAAGGAAGATTCGACCTTATCTCCGCCGATGAAAGCGACAGGACATTCAAGCGGGTGCCCTTGTCTCCACCGAGTGAACAACATAACACTTGCGGGCCAAGTAACAACAATTACTCGAAGGACTTCGTAAAATTACTTAGATTATCGAGAAAAATTTAGGACAAGTGATAACAAAATTGGTAAAACTACTTATAATCTCAGGACAATTACTAACACGGGACATTAAAATTACTGAACCAGTTAGTAAAATTACCGACAGCTTCAATGCTAATTATCGACACATGACCACAAAATAACCGAATGATTTGGTAAAACTACTTATCGGACAAATTACCGACACATGACCACAAAATAACCGAATGATTTGGTAAAACTACTTATCGGACAAATTACTCGACACATGACCATAAAATTACCGAATGTTCTGGTTAAACTACTTACAATATCGGGACAAATTACCGACACCCGACCATAAAATTACCGAACCTTTTATCAAATTACTGACATTCTTTGATTAAATAAAAATTACCGACACCTGACGGGAAAATTATTGACTAATAAGGTAAAATTACTGACAAATTCAGGACTAATTACCGACATTCTCGCGCCGCAGTACGGTTTACAAAAAAAATGAATAAAAGGACGACTATAATTCCATGCGTCACGATTCCAAACATAGAAAAAAATCAATGGGATAACAAACCATGGCAGCAACGAAAAAAGGTATGTATTTACAACTAGGAACCAACCATCCAACAAAGTGTCTACCAACGTCACTATGTACACAGATCACTCCATCCAAAATACAGTAGGAGCTGATCCATGCAAAACAGATGAGACTATTCAAAATACGCTAAGTGTTAATCCATCCAAGTGTCACTAAATACACAGTTCTTTACATCCAAAGCAGAAAAACAGATCATGGGTCGACATGGGGAGTAGAGTATCGCTGGATCCTTGGTGGGAGAGTCTTGCGATATTGGTTTCTATCATGGAAAGTCATGTAGTGCAGAAGCTCCGCCCGGTACTCGCTCCCCTTTTCCTCGTTCATGTATTAAAAACAAACAATGAAGTTAGGGAAGGTAATTATTAATCATGTAGACCTTTACTCAACTTCATAAGAATGAGTTACTAACCGGCACAATTTCAGGAATCATTTTGCGAGTCAAACCAACGTAGCGTTGAACAAACATCATGCAGAAATAGACGCAATCATTTGGAAGCACCTGGTGTGGCACATCTACATAAGTCATCTCCCAGCTTGCTCATGTCAACAGATCTTCCCTTCGTGATTCTTCTAAAGATGTTGTTCAACCTATCTCTCGACATGTTCGCATACATCATTATGCCACCTGTCCTTATCATACTGTTGACCATAGTTGAGCGAATCGAGAATATCAATCTGCCCATGAAACATGTTGAAACAGTAGGTCGCCCAATGATATCCGTTGTGGACAGGAATAAAGATCTACAAATATTTTTTAAAAACGCAAAAGTTACTCGTGAAGGTATAGATGTCTTGAATTTACTGACATTGTATAAATATGTATATGTTTGAATTTGTATAACAGATAAATATAGGGACCAATTGTACTTACAAGTCTTGCATTGAGTATCTTTTCCGCAGAAAATCGATACTTGATAAAATTGTATGCAACTTCACCGTCATATGCAGAACCAGGGAAATAATTTTCATACAAAACCATTTGCTGCACAAAAAAGGAGCAAAAAAAAAAGCCATTTAACGAATGAGTGAAAACTAATTATCATGAATACATCAACTGTCAAAAACACATCAACTCGTCAAAAAGACATCAACTCGTCAAAAAACAATTACTGAAAAAAACATATAACTTACAGCTGCACTAGTTGGAAGAATAATCCTGTAGCTTGATTGTTCATCACTTAGTTTTGCATCATCATCCATCGGGCATTGGACAAAGTAGTCCAGGTGTACAGCTTCAGCCATCAAACCATCACCAAAGCTATCAGCAATAAGTTGCCCAGCTATAGAAAAATGATGTGGTGTATCTTTGGTACCGATAACTTTCTCCGTGCATCCAATAAGATAAACTCTGCATAAATCATTTAGTTACTGAATGGACAAAACAAGGAAACTACTTGAATTACTGAATGCATTTCACCGATATATCCAAGATCATTTGCTGCACAAGTAAAAGCTACTAAAGTAAAATTACTGAACAAATAAAATTACTGAATACTGAATAAAATTACTTGCAAATTGAATAGAATACAAATTACTAAATGTAGATCTCCTGAATACTGATGTCAATTGATAAACATGGTAGTATGAAAATAATTATTGAATGGTTAAAGTTACTGAAATTCTAAAATAACTGAATACAAAATTGGTTACCTTTTGAATTCATCTAATTGTCCCATCTCAATCATTTCTGCCCTCAAATCAAGTGCATTCTTGATAGCTGCCTCATTGGGAGTCGAATCCAGATTATCAAATGGAGATGCCAAGCACGGGTCGTCGATTCGAAAACAGGCCCGGCTGCCCATATCTCAGTGGACACCTAAGAACGGGGGCTTGGGAAACTCAAAAACTGGAATCTCATCATCATCATAAACTGGCTTCTTTTTTCCCTTGGCAGCAAGCTTCATTGGCTGCTTCCGTTTCTTCCCGGTAAGCTTTACCAATTTACTTTTTGATACCTGCATTGAACGCGTAACACGGCGGCCTGCAGGGGTATACTTGCGTTCACCAACAATAGGAGCATCATCCACCTCCTGTCAAACACATCATACAGATTACATTAGAATAAACAAAAGAAATAAATTATTAACGACTAAATTACTTGCAGTGACATTTACATGAGACTCTGAACTAGATTGCCACAAACCTCATTAATATTACTATCATCTTTTGTAGATAGCTGTGAAGCATCAGCTTCAACGGTACTATCATCAATTGATAATTTTTGTGAAGCATCATCTTGAATGTCACGAAGAACAGACGCAATGTCTTTCCAATGATCATTGTCAAAAGATCCAGCAGCCACACCAGTAGATTGGGCCTAAGAAACATTAATAATACAGATTATTTACAATACAAAATTGGTTATTGGATGCATTTAAAAAAGTACAAACTTCAGACAAAAAAAAAAACCTGAGATTCTTGTACTTCATCGACATGAGGCTGCTCTCCAACACAACCATCTTTCTCTAGCAAAGTTTCATCAGGTTGGCTCTACAAAAAATAATTATAAAAAGGAAAGAATAAACACCTTCAGTCCTAGTGCAAACAGAAATTGACATTTAAATCTACGTGTCCAAAAGAAACATCACATTTAAAAGCAGAAGCTAAGGCTGCTCCCCATGAGCTTCATGTCCTTGAAGATTTGAGTCAATAGTCTTCGATGAATCATTCTGTCTATCTACAGCATCATTGATGTTAGGAGCATTTGGTTGTTCCTCATTACCACCTTGCTCTCCTTGCACATTGACCTCATGAGGCTGGCTCTGCACAAATAAGGAAACAAATGGAAAAAAAGTCCTTGACTAAGAGTGCAATAAAAAATACAGAAGCTAAAAAAGAAATAAAGATTACAAAACAAATATAAACCCTGAGTTTAGCTTCAACGCCTGCAATAATGTCGAAAAGAAGCGAGCTGCGCAGACAGCTTCATCATGCGTATGTCCAGCCATTGTCTCGTTGTGTCCTATTCAAGCCTGCAAGCCTTTCCGGATGCCGAGCATAGAAATCAATTAACATTTCACGCACCGTCTTGTTTCCTTCAGGAGGCTGTGGTGACGCTGCATGCAAAGATTGAGTCGACGTAGATTGTATTTCTGTAGCCTTGATTTGATTAGTATTCTGCAAAAAAAATAATACATTATTGACGGTGAATCAAAAAATTACAGTACAACCACAAACAAAAAAGGACAAACAAAGGATAGACAATAAACACAAAGGCAGGCATGCAAATAATTACTTATTGCATTTGCATACCTCATTATTATCTTCATCCATAGAAATTGAAACATGTGTGGATGCTATTTTCCGCCGCTTGGAACCAGGCAAATTGGAAACCTGCAAATAAAAAGATAGATATAAGTTTAAGATAGTAAAGTACTAGGGAATATAAATATATATTGTTATTAGATGAAACAAATTACCGAGGAAGATAAAGAAATATTTCTGGGGCTTACAGATATGGTTACTGAATGATAAATAATTACCGAAGAAAATTGATATAAACTACTGGTAAATTACTGGATGATAAATAATTACTGGGGCAGATTGATATAAAATACTGGATAAAAAGGAAATTACTGGGGCAAAATAGAAAGTTACTGGTTTCAAAAGAATTACTGACAAAGATGGACACAAATTACTGAATCTGATAAAAAGAATTGCTGTATGAAAAGAATTACCGGGACAGACAGGGAGAATTACTAAACAGAATTACTCGGAACAAACAGGGAGAATTACTGAATGAAAAGAGTTACTCACAGCAGCACCCTGTTTAGCACGTAGATCCCGGGATGTGGTGATAGGATCTTCATGAGGCTTAGATTGATCAAAGATAGCTTTCATATCAGATACAATCTTCTTCTCGAGCATCAACAACTTCTTTCTTTCCATCACTAAACATTTTAGTGGCTGCTGCCATCATTTCCGATCCTTTAGCTACTCGCTTGTCATATGCAGCAAGAGCTGATATCGCACGTTCCTTCTGCCCTTCATCAGTTAAAGAATCAAAACAGCCAGCAAGCAGTGGTTCAAGCATAAACACTTCAGGGAAAATGGTGCTGTCAGGAACGGGATTCCGAGATACAGGAGCAGCATCGTGGGCCTCCCGATCACCGTGTGCAGAGCTAGGAGGGGCTGGGCGTTTGGTGGCAAGTTTCTTTGTACGTCTATCCGGAGTCTTTGTGACCAAACCCCGATGCACCAAACCACCCCTAGCATGTACAGCACTACGAGAAGATGATCTTGTGCCTTGATAAACAGCCCCTTGATGAACCCGATGCACACCATCAGCAGGCGCTTCGCGTAGCATGTTCCAGCTACAACCCTCAACTAAAAAAATCAAATAAAAAAACAGAATAAGAAAATATAAAAATGTAAGAAAAAAACAAAACATTAATATTAGAAGAAAATATAAATGCTTACAGTGCAAATTTCCATAAGAAACCGAGCCATTCCTGTGTGTCTTCTTGTCAGCCTTGGCAATCTTCTCAATAAGTTCAGAATTGAACAAGCTAGCACATGGAGTGGTTAATCCATCGACAATCATGTCGGTGCATTGCAGGTTGTCAAGATAATAAATCTGAATATAAAAACGAAGACAAATGATACTTCAATTATTGAACAATAAAGTAGCAGAACAATTACCGAATACTTAAACTACTGATCAATGGAAAAATTATTGAATAAAATTAAGGGACTGAAGATCTCAAAATCAGAAAAGCAATAAAATGACTGAAAAAGTTAACTCTGAAGTAGACAAAATTACCGAACACATATTACTGAAAGAAAATACTGAATCAAATTACAGAATTGACATTAAAGAAGAGAACATATGTTTCTTACGATAAGAAAAGCGATGCATCCTTGCATTGTAGGGGCAGCAACTCGCTTATCCCTGGCCTGCCACTTGTTAACCTTCTCTTTCAAATCAAGGACCAATGCCTTGCACCAATTGTAATTCTTCATATCATTTAGATTTTTGCAATATAGATAATCCAATCCAGAGATATTGTTTGATGTAGAAGGGAACAACAAGTGCATTGAACAATAGCATGAAAAAGCACTGCACAGTCCAGTCATCATCCTTATCCATCGATGCAAAACGTTCAATGATCCATCTAGGAACATGCGTCTTGGCAATTTGGTCATATCGCTTGTAATTCAAATTACCTTTCTTCTTGCCACCTTTCTTCTTGCCACCTTTCACATTTAGCTCATTTTCCTTCAGTAACAAGCATCACAGATATTCTTCATGCCCTTACTTTCACAGATACTTCTCACTTCAGCAAGACCAGCCTTCTTCTCGACCAAACGAGAAATCGTGCAAATCATCACCACCAATTGGCAGCCCAATGACAGCATGCACAGCTTGTTCCGTAATAGGCAAAACTTTATGACCAATGACAATGCGAAAAGGATCAAACTTGATATGATCCATAATATACATGGCAAGTGCTCGTCGCCAATGCCATCACAACCGAACTTCAAGATTTCAGTAAAGCCCAAGCCACCAATTATTGTCTTCGCACTACCATTCATCACCTCGAGAAGATTTGTGATAACTCCAGGGGAGCAACGGGCGGTGGAATAGTATACTTCCTTCACAATCTGCATAAAACAAAGAACATAAACAAAAATAAATGGAAATGTTTAGGTATAGGAATTATCGACATATTTACTACAAATAATAATTACTAATACTATCAAAATACTATATGTGTAGATCAAAAATTCCATAGCAAAACAAAATACTATATGTATACCTTAACTTCCTCATCGAAACTTCCTTATCAACAGCAACATCCTCAACAAAATCATCAGCAGCAGAATCACCGGCAGCAGTAGGATGATTCTCGACCATCATCAACACCGGAGGCGGGAACAGGATGATTGTCACCAGAGGCAGGAGCAGGATGATCATCATCAGCAGCATGACGGGCACCAATAAGACACGCAGCGCGAGCCTTCACATCAGCAGGTGAAGAAACCTAAAACTTGCTTGTACACCGTCGGAATGGTGTTCGCCTTGCGGGTGGATTAAGACGGGCAGGGGACTTCTGAAAATCATCATCATCACTTGTAGAACCATCACTCGTGCGCGCATCCATCCTTTCACAACAACCTGAAAAGAAGAAATACAATTACGAGAGATTGCCAAATAATGTAACAAAACAAAAAGAAGAAGCTTATGTAGAAACAAAAGGTTTGTTATACATAGCTATACAGATTTCAAACAAATTCACAAATAACAAACAATAGAGAACAAAATTTTTCTATAGGTAATACAACACAGAAATAATTTTAATGTCATCTTCTTTAAAGGCACATAACCCTACAAATTTTAAAAAACAAATATACAAATAACCAGATCATATATCACAAAATTCATCTATAGGTAATTACTGAAAACTTCACTTACCGATGATTTCAGAGAAGAATCACCGAATCAAGTAAATTAATGAATACAGCTTTAAGTAACCGAGCTAATCGGTAAATCCAAAGTAAACACATGACTGAACAATTAATGGTAGTCACCTCCTTCATCGAAACACGACAAATTTTTTCTATAGGTAATACAACACAGAAATAATTTTAATGCCATCTTCTTCAAAGGCACATAACCCTACAGATTTTCAAATTCACAATAACAAAATCAACAGAATCAGTGAACATTGAAAGATAAAATTACTGAAAACTTCACTTACTGAAGATTTCAGAGAAGAATCACTGAATCAAGTTAATTAATGAATACAGTTTAAGTAACCGAGCTAATCGGTAAATCCAAAGTAAACACATGATCGAACAATTAATGGTAGTCACGTCCTACATCGAAACACGACAAATTTTTTCTATAGGTAATACAACACAGAAATAATTTTAATGCCATCTTCTTCAAAGGCACATAACCCTACAGATTTTCAAATTCACAATAACAAAATCAACAGAACCAGTGAACATTGAAAGATAAAATTACTGAAAACTTCACTTACTGAAGATTTCGAGAGAAGAATCACTGAATCAAGTTAATTAATGAATACAATTTAAGTAACCGAGCTAATCGGTAAATCCAAAGTAAACACATGACTGAACAATTAATGGTAGTCACCTCCTACATCGAAACACGACAAATTTTTTCTATAGGTAATACAACACAGAAATAATTTTAATGCCATCTTCTTCAAAGGCACATAACCCTACAGATTTTCAAATTCACAATAACAAAATCAACTGAATCAGTGAACATTGAAAGATAAAATTACTGAAAACTTCACTTACTGAAGATTTCAGAGAAGAATCACTGAATAAAGTTAATTAATGAATACAGCTTTAAGTAACCGAGCTAATCGGTAAATCCAAAGTAAACACATGACTGAACAATTAATGGTAGTCACCTCCTATATCGAAACATGTAACATCTTGGAATTTCAAATTCTGGTTTAGGCACGGAATTCACTAAATTTTAAAACTTTTTGAAGTATATTTAAATATTATCTGAAGGATAATATTATAAATATATTTTTCTTTCTTTCTTCTTTACGAGGAAGAGTTAGTTTTACACACAACCATTTAAATTGAGTCATTTTGTTTATAAAGTTTCTTTGTTGAATTTTCCTAATGTATCTGTGATTAGTTTTGGTTGTGAAAATAACTTAATAAAAGATTGAATTTTAGAAAGCAATATTTTACACAAGGTATTTTCCCTTTGCAATAGCAAAATGAGAGCTTTATCATTTCATGTGAGAAAAAAAGGAGTTATTTCCAAAACTAATTAAAGTTTGATTTATGAAAACTTTTGATTTGAGAAATGCATTTGATTTATGGAATAAATATTTTAGATATGTGAAAATGGCTTATCAAATAAATGTATTTAATTTATGAAAGGTTTGCTTAATAAATATACTTAGTTTGGTTTATAGGTAGTGAGATTTATAAAAGAATTTAATTAATAAAAATAAACTTTGTTTAAAGTACTTTGTTTTCTAAAGTGTTTTTACTTTAATAAAGAAATAGAGTCTAATTACCTTTGATTACTTTGGTTTAGAAGCCAAATTAATTTCATAGTATTTTTGTCTAAGTTTAACTAAATATAAGTTAGATTAAATAATTATATATTGTTTGAATGCATTCATGCTGGTATTTTGCATTGGGTCTTTATTGTGTGAAAAATACATTTAAAAATACGAGTAGAATTGCTTTAGCTTGTACGAGGAAGATCGCGGGCGGTGATGCTGCCACCCTCGACTCTGCACCAAGGACCACTACGTCACAACGCCACCGCTTGTGCATGTGCAAATGCAAAACCGACTCTTGAAACACCTCCTCGATGAAGTCAACAACTCTTTGTCGCCATATTTGGGCAACCAGGACCTCCGGAAGTCGATCCCCAACGATTCGCCATTCCGCGAGACCCGGATCTCGTCGAGATTCTGACTTCTCTCTAACAAAGACCGAAGGGCCGATCCAGTCATCACCCTCTGAAGCCTTGAAAGAATCTTTAGCAAATCTTACGCCGATAGTTTTACGTTAAGTTATGTATATTGTGGTATTGATTTGCATGGCTCCAACAACAAGCTCATAGATGGCTACATGGTGGCCATGTTGGTAGCTAGTTCTTGCCCTAAACTCACTAGTAATCATTTTATTTAATTCTATTCAGTTTAGGAACCAGGAAATAGAAAAAAGAGTTAAATTAGCTGGAGCTCTCGGTCAAATTTTCTTTCTTGCGGCCCATTCCTTCTTTTCTTTCCTTTCTTCTCTTTTCTTTTTCTTCTCTGCAGCCAAGCATCGCAAGGGGGCCCGTTCAGCCCAGCTAGCATCGCAACCCAGGTTGCCTCACGCAACACTGACTGGCATCGCACGCAACCGCGCCACCGAGTCGTAGTCGAACCCGACTCTGCGACGCTCCGCGCACACCCAGCACAGGCCTCCCTCGATAGAAACGCAAAGACTTCGGCACCGTCTCGTGTGTTCGTTGCGCCGCCCGAATCCCCGAGTCTGAGCCGCCTACGAGAGTTTGCCTGGGCCTATCAAATCGTGGCCACGCCTGCCCCTGGAAGCCGTCACCCCGAAGCCGCTCCCTCTTGTGCCCTAGCCGCAGCCCCTCCCACGTAGCCGCGGCCATTGGAGCTCCATCATCGAGTTCGTCAAATTGCAGCCAGGGCGCCGTCCTCACGTCGCCGTTGATGCCTCGACGAGTACCGACACGCTGCATCGCGCCCGTGGAGTCGGCGTTTACCCGAAGCCCGTCTCCTGCGAGTCGCCATCGGAGAGAGAAGAACTGTCACAACCTTTGACGCCGCCTCCAGAGCTCGTTGACCATCGTGACGCCGCTGCTCTGGTTGCTCCCGACCTCCTGCTGAGGTTCAAAACATTGCGACGCCGCCGGCCGAACAGACCTCAAGTGAAACCGGTGTCCAGACCGCCTCCCCGACGACGCCATCGACTTAGCTGCAGTTGAACCTTGTTGCCTGTCTTCATCAAGTCGTGCTGGAGCCCAGTGATGCCCTAGGTGAGCTCGTGGAGCCAGCCGTTGCTGCCGCCGTCCATGGAGTGCTTCGACAGATCAAGTTGTTTCTGATTTACTCAAATTACGGTGAGGTCCTTGTAGGCATCTTCTTTGTTCCATCGTTGTCGTTGTGCTTGCGTCTATGTCATTTGACCTGGGCCAAATCTGTTGTTCAGGTTGCCTTGAACGCTAACATCGTCCGCTGCCTGGTCACCGCGAGGCGAGCAAGTGCAGTCCGTGAGCTGAAACCAAGTCTGTGTCACTCATCTGTTTTGTGGTTAGCTTCTTCCATAGCCAATCTCTGTTCGGTGTCCGTCTTCATGTGTTGGCTCTGTGTGCCTAAGTTTCGGAAGCGGATATTGAGCAGGTTCTTCGGAACGTCCGCCATGCCATTGGTTGTTTCCCTGCGTGTGTAAGCTGGAGGCGCCAGGAGCCTACCCGTCGTTGGCATCACCAAACCAAGCTCTGGGTGGGTGCTGCCGTGCGAGGACATGCCAAGATGTACCTCATCGTCATCTTTTTCCCCGGCCAAGCCGCATCTTTGCCATCTTACCTCACGGTGAGTTTGATATCCTCTCCAATGCCACCTATCCCCTTCCTAGGACGACCAACCTTGTTGAAATTCTGTTTTTTCTTTTTCTTTTTAGTAGTCGTGTCGGAGGTTTCACCAAATAGGCAAGTTTGTACCATCGAAGTTTGGACGTTAGCTGCTAGTCTACGACAAGTCATGTGTCGTATGATCTTACTTGAGCCCTTGGTTGACGCTTATGCCCAGCCTATTAGTTATGTGGCGGTAGATAAAGCTATTATTGTTAGATTTGTGAATACGTATGTTAGCATGGTACTATTCACGTATGCTAGGATGATCTGTTATGATTCTTTTCTTGTACTCGTTGCCTATTATGTTGGCAATCTGTTTAGGATCAGACTCCTATTTTCCCAAGGATTGCATCTGTGAGTCGATTGATACGTGAGCATGTCCTATTTGTGCACGAATTGTCTTCTTGGATCATGGCTCCTATAAAAATTATTGTTTTATGATTGGTTTAGTTATTTCTTTTTCATAAAAAAATATAGTTAATTGGTCCTTTTTGAAAAAGGGTTATTTTGCAATTAGAACCCTAACCTTTATACTTTTAAGGAATAATGTAAAACATATGCCTTTGGATCTTAAATAAACTGCGAAAGAAATTATTTATTTACAAATGAATTATATTTTATTTCTTTCTGTTTCATAAATATAATTATAGTTATTTATGAGAAAAAAGGCAATTTTATATTTTAAACCCTAAATCTTCAAATGTACATAACTTTTAGCACGTAACTCGGTCTTTAGTGATTCTTGCGCGCACGCGATCATAGCGACGTGTACTATTTATTAGTACTATTTTTATAGTCATTAGATACTATTTGATGTAATGTTACTTAGTTTGCTTGTATGCTTGTTTCTTGTATGTTTGTATCGGTGTCACGTTAAATAGAAGAACGTACTTTTCGAAGACCTCAAGAGCAAGACTTGAAGACATGAGCAGCAGCAAAGGAAAACAGGCAAGTGTCCTTGATGCACATTACGCCTACTTCTTACTATCTGAATTTATTATTATGCATTGCATTTAATTTGAATCCTATTGTGTCATATCCTCTTCCATACTTTTACCTTGTCGCCTTGGTTTTGGGTGTAGTGTTATAGTATTGGTACGTCATTGCTTAGCATGCTCGCAATGGGGTTTACAACTAGAACTAAATGCTAATCTTGATTAAGTATCCATCTGAACATAATGATTAAGAACTGGTAATACTTTTTAGCAATATGGAACTTAGGTGATCCCGACAGGAGGATTGTCGATGATGGTGCCGGTGCACACTGTTGGGTGTGGTGGTACCCGTTTGGGATCATAAGGACCGGTTCTTGGAGCGGCAACCCAGGACTTCCGCACAAAGCACGGGGCTGATAATGGGTAGGTAAGGTTTAGTACCAAGGTAACTTCCCGGTTTGCGGGCGTCGAGGAAGGATGAAGGAAGAAGGTGTCTTCGGATTCGGGCGAGGAAAGGCGAGTACTTGAAGCCACGGTGCAAGAGGGGGCCTCCGGGTGATGCGTCACTTTGATGGCGGCGAAACCTTAGCATGGGCGTTTTGCAAGCTGGAAAGTCCTTTGAAAGACCTTGCGGTGATCTCTTGGCCTCACACCTAAGGAAGTGTGCTGGTAAAATGGAGGTTTTAGTCACCGACGGGTGATGGAATCACCGACTTGTGGGTAAAGTTGTGCCACCTCTGCAGAGTGTAAAACTGTTATAACAGCCGTGTTCACGGTCACGAACGGCCTGGATCCTCACGAGAACTAGAGGGTATGGACGGGTGGAGTAACTCGCAGGTTGCTACAGGCGGGGTAACCTGTAGTGTGGTTGGCTACGGGCGGGGTAATCTGTAGTGTGGTTTGCTACAGGCGGGGTAACCTCGTAGGTGTGGTTTGCTGCAAGTAGGGTAGCTTGCGGTGGTTAACAGGTGGGGTAGCCTGTTGGATTATTTTCATCTAGTAAATAGGTTGGTTTAATTAACTTGACTAGTGTAGGTGCTTTCTGATGCAAACCATGTGTTAGCCTTCCTTTCATTCAGCTTACATGTCATGTATTCCCACACTTGCTGAGTACGACATGCACTCACTCTTGCTATTTCCTTTTTGCTACAAACTACTGCTGCTCGGAAGATGGAGAAGACCACCGATGAGAAAGGTCTAGGCGTGCGAATCTCCCGGTCGATTGCCTGTGGTGTTATGGAGTCTTCCGCTAGCGTATATTGTATTTAGTCCTTTGAGACAATATCGATGTAAGTATTCGATTTATTAAAGACATTGTTCTTTTATCACATTATTTGTCCTGTGTGCGTGAAAACTTGTTCCTGGGCACGCATACGGATGCATTCGGTTTTGGTCGTTAAAACCGGGTGTGACAAAACACGACAAATTTTTTCTATAGGTAATACAACACAGAAATAATTTTAATGCCATCTTCTTCAAAGGCACATAACCCTACAGATTTTTAAATTCACAATACCAAATGCTCACAAGTACAAAATGCAGAGCGATGCATCGAATACGTAAACAATTAATGGTAGTCACCTCCTACATCAACACATGACAAATTTTTTCTATAGGTAATACAACACAGAAATAATTTTAATGCCATCTTCTTCAAAGGCACATAACCCTACAGATTTTCAAATTCACAATAACAAAATCAACAGAATCAGTGAACATTGAAAGATAAAATTACTGAAAACTTCACTTACTGAAGATTTCAGAGAAGAATCACTGAATCAAGTTAATTAATGAATACAGTTTAAGTAACCGAGCTAATCGGTAAATCTAAAGTAAATACATGACTGAACAATTAATGGTAGTCACCTCCTACATCGAAACACGACAAATTTTTTCTATAGGTAATACAACACAGAAATAATTTTAATGCCATCTTCTTCAAAGGCACGTAACCCTACAGATTTTCAAATTCACAATACCAAATGCTCACAAGTACAAAATGCAGAGCGATGCATCGAATACAGAAACAATTAATGGTAGTCACATCCTACATCAACACACGACAAAATTTTTTTATAGGTAATACAACACAGAATTAATTTTAATGCCATCTTCTTCAAAGACACATAACCCTACAGATTTTCAAATTCAAAAGTACAAAATCAACAGAATCACTGAACATTGAAAGATAAAATTACTGAAAACTTCACTTACTGAAGATTTCAGAGAAGAATCACTGAATCAAGTTAATTAATGAATACAGTTTAAGTAACCGAGCTAATCGGTAAATCCAAAGTAAACACATGACTCGAACAATTAATGGTAGTCACCTCCTACATCGAAACACGACAAATTTTTTCTATAGGTAATACAACATAGAAATAATTTTAATGCCATCTTCTTCAAAGGCACATAACCCTACAGATTTTCAAATTCACAATACCAAATGATCAAAAGTACCAAATGCGAGAGCGATGCATCGAATACGAGAAACAATTAATGGTAGTCACCTCCTACATCGACACACGACAAAATTTTTCTATAAGTAATACAACACATAATTAATTTTAATGCCATCTTCTTCAAAGGCACATAAGCCTACAGATTTTCAAATTCAAAAGTACAAAATTAACAGAATCACTGAACAATGAAAGATAAAATTACTGAAAACTTCACTTATCGAAGATTTCGAGAGAACAATCACTGAATCAAGTACATTCAAACACAACAAAACTAAATTACTGAACACTACAATATAATAATTACTGAATTCATAAGTTCAATTACTACAAAGAGGAAAAGTAAATTACTGAATCATAAAATTACTGAATCATAAAATTATTGAATCATCAAAAATCACAGGATTCTACTCTATTCTTATTTGAAATTCACAGGATTCACAGGATGTTCACGAGGCCACCGGACTAAATTTACTCTAGCACTCAATTAACCAAAAATTACTGGAAAAACCAGAAGCAATCCAGACAGAAAATGAACCAAACCAAATGCAGATCTATAGCAAACACATACCGGAAAGGTCGCAGCAGTTGGGGAAGAGACCGTGGAGATCACGGGAGTTGGGGACGATGGCGTCGAGGTCGAGGTCGCGGAAGTTGCACGACTGCGTCGAGGTCGAGGTCGCGGGGTTGCACACGACACCGACGAGGTCGCCGCGGTTGCGGATGAAGGCGTGGAAGTCGCGGCGGTTGGAGAAGACGACGCCGACGAGGTCGCGACGGTTGGGGGTGAAGCCGACGAGGTCGAGGTCGCGCCGCTTCGAGGTGGACGACGGCTAGGGTTAGGGTCCTCGCGCCGCCTCCGCACACAATCGCCGCCGCCGCCGCTCGCTAGCCGCACCGAATCGCGGCGATTCTCGCGCCGCCTCGACGGAACCGCCTCCGCTCGTCGCAGGAACCGCCTCCGCTCTCGCAGGCGCGCGTTGCGTGGGAAGTGGAGCAAATGATTGTGATGGGTGGGTCGAGTGTGGGTTTGGAGATATTTATATCCGGGCGCGCGAGTTGCGGGTGGGTTGCGGGTCGCACCCGAATGGGGCTGCGGGCCCGGTAACGCGGGGGTCGAGTTGGGTCGCGCGTGTGGTTGGTTGGGCCGCACCACTTTGGGCTGGTTTGCCTGGTTGGTTGGCTGGGTTGGGTCCAGGGTGTAGAATAAGTTATTCTACACCCGGGTGTAATATAGTATATGTGTATATATATATATATATATATATATATATATATAACCTATTCAATAACCTGGGTACTGGATAGCCTATTGAGTACCCAGGCCACTTTTTGTTATCAAACCCAACCAGTGTTCAATTGATCCAACCGGCTATCATGCAGCATGCGGAGATTGAATTGCCTCATTTAATTAGAGAATCTTAATTATCTGCATGCATGTGGACTAATTAGTTATGGACCAGCCAACCGAGCCACACCTTTATTCAGCGTGAAGCACAATTCCATAAACCCAACCGTGTGTAAATTTCCTATTTATCTTTGCTTGATTGTTGGGTTAATGATGGTAAAAAATTATGCTTCTTTATTGTCATATTAAATCATTACATCTACTCCCTCACATTTTCTCTCCCTATTCAGGTTCATAATTCGCTGCACGTATTAGCTCATTCTTCCATTTTATTTTATGTGTCTACCTCTCTCTTTCCGTTCCATGCCCGATTGCACAAAACATGTGGCGACCAGCCGTGACGGTGAGGGGCAATTCACACAAGAAATTGAATATTTCTTATGAGTCACCATCTGCTAACTTTACAATCCCTTGTCACTAGTATTTCTACGGAAACACCGGCCATCTTCATGGGATGTACAACTAGAAATTTATAATTTAACATCCATAGCTTTTATGCCTTCGCCAATTGGTTTGCAGATGGATAATCCATCGTTTTGGTACTTTACGATTTAAGAGCATCTCCAACCATTCCCTAAATGAGGTTGTTGTTGAAATTAGAGGCAATATTCTACTATATTTAATTCACAAAATAACGGCATAAAACATAAGCATGACTAGAGGTACGGATCGATCATAAGAAACTAGCAAAGACATCATCATGTCTTGTTTATCAATTGAGAACAAAAGGAACAAGAGGAAAGAAGTGAGAACATACGGAGTTGGAGCGGCGAGAGGAATTGCATTTAGCACACCATCTCCATTTGGGATAGTCATCTGGAGTTAGTTGATGTGGTTGTTCTCTTGATGTAGCGAGAAGTAGTCGTTTGCTTGTTGTAGACGAACACCACCACCGGAGAGCTATTGACGTACGTGATGTAGATGAACACAAACGAGCAGTCGCGACGTGCGCTCCCCAAAAACCTTATCGCCCTCCTATCCCGGTACAAGAACGCAAGAGGGACGAAGTTTCGGAGGCCTGCTCTCCCAACACTTGTGTACGCAAATGTCGGGACGAGGATGCTCACTTTGCAGCTATAGAAGTGAAATGACTTGGGTGTGATATCTTTGGTGAGAGCCTTGGGTCTCTTTTTATAGTGATCACATGAGAGCACTAGAGAGGTGAAGCAAAAGAGTTACTCACGGGAGTAACTCACGGGAGTTACGTGCATAACTCACGGGAGTTACGTGCATGAAGTAACTCACAGGAGTTACGTGCATGAAGTAACTCACGGGAGTTACGTTTCATGAAGTAACTCAAAGGAGTTACCATATATCATGATGAGGCTCTTTGATTAAGCAATTGCTAATGGAATATGAAGAGAGAGGGTCACCACTTTACATGCATGTATGCGTTACTCTCACTTCTCTCCTTATCTCTTTAATATTTCATTCACCTCCCAATATTCATCAATTAAATAGGCTTTTGGAATTTCTAATTTAAATGAGTCATTACTCATTTATTCCAACAATCCCCACCAAATTTCAAAAGACATATTTGAAATTTATCCCACTTCCTATTTTGATATACCAGTGTTTTGGTGGAGACCTAATAAGGTTGAACATCCACCTAGAACATAAGTTACGTCAGTCCACAACCGCACAATGGACTAAGCCTTGAATTGACAGTTTTGTGCGGAATGATTTCACTCAAGTCCTTTATCGATACTAGGCTGCTATGAGCATCCTCTTGGTTTGGAGCATATAGGTCGAACTCCTTGCCTTTTCATGAGCTTTCTAGAGATCACCCTCATCTCATAGACTGTGACCAGCAGTCATGCTCATATAGGTATGTTCCTTTAAGATGTTCCGTAGGACAACATCTATGCTAACCAAGCCACTTGGAACACATTAAGATAAAAATCAGCCTGCCATACAGATCAGGAGAGTTTTGCATCTTCGTAGAGAGGGTTAATAAATAATATACTCTCCTCTTCGTTAACCACCAGCTTGTTTCGCCAATCCTAATTCACGGATCTCCGATCACATAGGATGGGTTACCGCTGTGGTGTAACTCATGTGGGTCTCATACCCATCTCCCTCGATGCATTGTCAATCACATTTCGTGAAAGACCTTTTGTGAAGGGATCTGCCAAATTTTTAGATGTTTGGATATAATCCAATGCAATAACTCCGGAGTTTCTCATTTTCCTGACAGATTTCAATCTCCTCTTCACATGTCTTGATGACTTCATATTATCTTTAGAACTGTTTACCTTGGTTATCACAGTCTGATTGTCACAGTTCATAAGAATCGCTGGTATTGGTTTCTCAACCACCGGCAAGTCCATCAAGAATTCACGAAGC
The DNA here is from genome assembly GCA_031894775.1 of Chloris gayana. Lineage (NCBI taxonomy): Eukaryota > Viridiplantae > Streptophyta > Magnoliopsida > Poales > Poaceae > Chloris > Chloris gayana. Next base: position 67,624 of record JAUNZO010001020.1, on the reverse strand, counting down.
CAATCTGCTTCTACTGTAGCTGTATCTAATGCTGTGAGTTCTGCTTCCATTGTTGACCTCGTTAAGATGGTCTGCTTGCAAGACTTCCATGAAACAACGCCACCTCCAAGAGTGAATACATATCCACTTGTGGCTTTAATCTCATCAGCATCGGATATCCGGTTAGAATCACTATATCCCTCCAGTACTCCTGGGTACCCGAATAGTGAATTCCATAAGTCATAGTACCTTTTAAGTAGCGCATCACTCTCTCTAGAGCATCCCAATGATCATCTCTCGTTGGTATTTCTTACGTCACGAATGAATCCGCAAGCGCACGGAATACCGTTGTAGCACTTCACCCGGGAGTATTCCAAGGTATCGTATTTATATCCGCGAGGGAACAGAGTATTTCTGCAACAAGGTTAGTTTACCCAAGGACAACCAAGACAACGTAGCAAAATAGGGTCGAGAGGGTGACTCTTATCTATTTATCCTTTAAAGGTAGACGAACGCAAGCTAGACTTGTTTACTTCGGGCACCGTCTTAGGCTTGGTCTGCCAAGCCACTCCGGTCTACGAAAGCTCTACTATGTACCCGAACGTGGAGGGTTCCTTTGGATGACAGGGCTGTCACTTCCTGCCACCTACCTCTACAAACCGTGGGGCACACAGCAAACAAAGGCGATTTCCAGCCTAGACACCACGTCTATGCTATTGACCACTACTCTAGCCTCGGCCTAGAGCTGAGTTCGAAAGCTAGAGTACTTCTTGCTGAGCGATGATCCCGTAAACAAGTATAACAAGAATTACGTCTAACACAAAGATATGTCACGATAGATAAGTAGATCATCACGTATAAATCACCAAAAAGAGTGTTTACACGCCAAGGTAAAAGAAAAGGAAATACTACTCCACTTTACAAAAGGGAGGAACACTCCTTCCTCTTCCTTGCCCTCTCTCCTATTCTACTAAAATACAAGAGGCCCTTGGCCTAAGGATGAGAGTTTTGTCTTGTATCTTGATGTTGGTGGTGTGTTGAGAGAGGGGGTGTAGCCCTTTATTTATAGCCTTGGAAGGTCGGCAACTTGGAGGCGGTTCCGGACGTCGGTGGCATTAATTGCAGGTGGAACCGACCTCCGGACGTCGGTGACAAACCGCCGAGAGAAAGATGGGCCGGGGGGCCCACTGTCGGTTCGGCCGAACCCACTAGGGTGGTTCGGCCGAAGCGGCCTGGATTCCCCGGGCTTGATTCTTCTCTGGTGCCTTCCCCTGGCTGTGTACTGGCCCAATCCACTTGCTTGGTTTGATGTTGAGGCTCTGTTTTGTGGTTTTGGGCTTTTGGACTATATTCTTTAGTCCGGGGAAAATCCGTCGATTGCAAAGTCCATGTTTCGTGCATGTTTTCCCCTGTTTTCATATGAATTGCACCTGCATTCATAATTTCACCAAGACTAGTGGAATTTGTTAGAAATAATCCCTATGTCTATTCTTGGTGATGGTGTTTGATTCAAAAAGATGCAACATGTTGACGGTAAAATTGGACCATAAGGACCGTCAACAAGACCCCCACACTTAGCTCTTTGCTCGTCCTCGAGTAAAGGTGGGAGCGTAAGTTGAGAGATCTCTCCCCTTAGAGACCTGCACACATGTTATTACAAGCCACACCTTTTTACTTGTGAACATGACGGTGGCTAACATGCATTCTTGGATGATTGATAAGTGGAACAGCTCATGACTCAAGTCACTATACTTTTGCTCACTAAGCACCTTGGGTTTTTGAAAGTTTTGAAAATAAACAACATGACTCCCGCTCCTCTTCGATTCTCTTGAATCGCTCAAAAAGTGTTTTCCTCACCAAGGCATTGTGTTGCCTCTCTTTTTCCTACTTCTTAGGCTTGTATGTGGAGCTCGGTAGGGAATGAGAGAGGCATACTTGTATCACAAATATTGCTAAGCCAAAAGAAAGGATCCATGGAGAAGCCAAGTCATGTAACCTTGATCAAGAAGTGCGTGTGTGTATGGATATGAAAAAGTGACAACTCCTATTGCAATTGACCTCTCTTTATTTTGCATTTTCGAGACATGGCTATCTTTCTATTTTCTTTCTTTTCTTTTCTTGCTCTATGCTTGAGCATCTCTTTTCTTCTCTCTTTTTCATTGCTCATCTTTGTGAGCTTTCTTTTCATTGCTCATCCGTGTGAGCTTTTTTTTTTTTTTTTTTTTTACATAGCCATGTCTCGTTTATGCGTGATTGAGAGAGAGAGAGAGAGAGGTAAAAAGAGGTGCAAACGAGGAGTGTCTTTATTTTGGTGGGGTGCTAGCTCCTAGTGTAGGAGTTTAGCCTCTTTTTTTTTTTTTTTTTTTTTTCTGGTGGAGTGTACGTGATCTTGATCAAGAGAGCATGACAAGTTTCTCTCTAGGGTCACTCAATTTTGGTAAAGCTCATTGCAATCACAAGCAGCATATGTATGTAAGTTTTGCAAGGTATGATCATCATATGGCATTGGTAGGAATTTTTGTATCAAGAGAGGAGCATGAAGCCATGGTATTTTTGTTTTGTGAAATAAAATTCCCAAGGACTCGGTAAGCTAAGCATAAGATCATTTCGTCGAGCCATATCACACTTGCCAATAATCTAGAAAAACATGGGTCCTATGGATTTGATTATTTGTTCACGGGCAAGTGGTGATGAAGCGAGTAATAAAAAGTGTGCAAGATCATCATGAGAGCATTAGGGAGAGACTTGGGAAAAGGTATTCAAAAGAAATCTTCCCAAGTTTTAGTTGGTCAAGTTTTAGTAATTGTTTTTCGCGTCTCGGAATGAACTTGACAAATAAAGTAGGCGAAAAGGAAGTGTGGGAAACAAACTCAAGTGCCACGAGGAAGCGGGGGCTGAGTGGGACCCACCGGGGTTCGGCCGAACCACCCTTGTGGGTTCGGCCGAAGCGGCTCGGGCCCCACTGGTGCTCTGTTTCGCAGGTTGTGTTTGTGTTGTTTTCCTCGTGATGTTTCTGCGCGCTACGCGTGTGTTTGTCTTTGCTTTCCGCGATGTCCCCCCCACACTTGCCTTTTTGCCTGTTTTCTTCAAAATAGACAAAGATATTTCGAAACAAAACTTGCTCTACCGGTAAGGGAAGACCGGGAGCACTAATATGATTAAAAATTTAAAAGAGCAGGCGCATTACAATCTTGAGGAATTGAAAAAATGATAAAAATGTGCTCTGCGGGAAATGATGAACGCGGGAAGGTTCATTTTAAACGTCGTATTCGTCCTCCTTCCCCGCGTCCTTGAAGAGACGCTTGATCTTGGAGTTGGTGCTGCGGCGATGGCTCGCCTGGGCATCCTTCAAGTCTTCAATAGCGTCTTTGATCTCCGCGACATTATCACGTAGGCGTCCATGGGCTTCGCGGAGATCAACGTGTTTAGCGAGGAGGATTTGGTAGGGGCTTTTTTTTTAGGAGTTTTCTCCTCCTCGCTTTCATACATTCCCCCTGCCCTCTTGATGGGAGAGGGAGAGAGACGCCTCCTTATCCTCTTAGGAGGAGTGTCGCCCACGGATTCGCGGGCGTCTCTCTTTTCCGCCGAGGTGAGCGGCGGGATGAGCTGCTTTCCGCCACCGCGGATTCCCTTGATCTTGAACCTCTCGCCGGGCTTCTTGATGGGGCTAGGCAGGTTGCGCCCCTCATATTGATGGTGCACCACCTGCCCGCTCTTGGTAGCGAGGGTGCCGACGTACTTCTCTCCGGGAAGGAGAGCGTTGTCGGCGGCGTCGGCGCTCTTCTTCTTGGGGGTAGATTTCCCCTTCTTTTGGCGAGGTGCCACGGCAGCGGGAGAGCTCTTGGAGGGTGTTCTTGCTGCTGTGGGTGGAGGTTCAATAGCGAGCGGTAGATCATGGATCATCAAGGCTTGCTCGCTGGGAATGGAGACATGATCAAGGATGTCTTCGAGGCCGACTTGGCGGCAAAGCTCGCTGGTGGTGACGGAGACGTCGAGGCTTGGGATGCTACTGTCCATGGTGCTGGGCAAAAGCTTTTTTTTTTGTGCGAAATGGACAAGGTGGAAGAAAGGTGCAAGGGAAAAATGAAAGAAAACACCTTCATTTATAGATAAAAGCATGGAAAGAATTAATTTGATTTTTCCCGCAGCATGGAAGGCACTAAGCGGGGAGATTTGATCTTGTGACCGTTGGAGACAAAAGATGAAAGAAAAAAGTGACCGTTTGGGGTGCTGTACTTGGTTCGGCCGAACCAGCAAGGGGGTTCGGCCGAACTGTAGTGGGCCCCTCGGGTCCCCTTCTTTTTACGGTTGATTGCTTGCTAAAATTATTTCGGGGAAAGAGCTACTACGGGATATAGATAAGAAAGAGCTATCATGAGAGAAAATTTAAATTAATCAAGTGCATGACATCAAATTCTTTATCTTTATCGGGCTCGAAATAAATTTTAAGGCGCTGACCATTTACCTTAAATATTTTACCTTCGTCGTCTTGAAGTGTGATTGCTCCATGTGACGAGGTGTCAATAACCGTGTATGGTCCGTCCCATTTACTTCTTAATTTTCCATGCCCGAAGAGTTTCACCCGTGAATTGAATAGCAAGACCTTATCTCCAACCTTAAATACCTTTATCTTTATCTTTTTGTCGTGCCACCTTTTTGTCCTTTCTTTGTATATAGCTGAGTTGTGGTAAGCTTTGTCTCTCCATTCTTCTAACTCAGCTATCTCCATTTTCTTTTGCGTCCGGCACCATTAAAGTCCATGTTCCATTTCCGGATGGCCCAATACGCTCGGTGTTCCATCTCGACGGGTAAATGACATGTTTTCCCGTACACGAGCTGGTATGGGGACATGCCTATGGGTGTCTTGTATGCTGTACGGTATGCCCATAGTGCATCGGGTAGCTTGTCCTTCCATCCCTTCCCCATTTCTGTTACGGTCTTTTGCAGGATCCGCTTGATTTGCTTGTTTGAGGTCTCGGCCTGCCCATTGGTTTGAGGGTGGTATGGAGTAGCGATATTATGCCTTGATCCAAGTTCTCTTAGGAAGCTTCGGAAGGTCTTATCAATGAAGTGAGACCCTCCAGTCGCTTATCACTAGCTTCGGTGTTCCAAACCTTGGGAAGATAATTTCGTGGAACATCCGGCGAGCATGCTTGGCATTTGCGGCCCTGCAAGACATTGCTTCCACCCACTTAGACACGTAGTCTACCGCCACCAAGATGTATTCGCAGTCATGTGACTTGGTGAACGGTCCCATGAAGTCAATGCCCCATACGTCGAAGAGCTCGACTTGTAAATTGTAGTTGAGGGGCATTGCATCTCTTGCCGTGATGCCTCCAACTTTTTGACATTGCAGGCATCGCACGACAAATTCCTTTGTGTCTTCGTACATGGCTGGCCAAAAGAAGCCACTTTGCCATATCTTGGCCTGTGTACGAAACACGCCGTAGTGTCCCCCGTATGGCGATGCATGGCACTTCTCAATGATTCGTGTGCTCTCGGGTATGGGCACACATCGCCTTAGCAATCCATCGGCGCGAGACACGGTAAAGGAAGGGCTCTTCCCATAAGTGACGGCGACTCTCATAGATGAGTCGTTTCTTGCTCTTTCCAGGTGGTACGTACCCCGTTGCCATGAAGTTCACAATGTCGGCGTACCATGGATGTGAGTCCCTCACTAGGAGCAGCATGTCATCGCGTAGGAAATCATTGATGGGTAATTCCTGCAGGTTAGTGAATTGTATACGCGACAAATGATCTGCCACGGAATTTTCTACTCCTTTCTTATCACGGATTTCTACATCAAACTCTTGGAGTAGAAGAACCCATCGTATCAAACGAGGTTTAGCATCCTTCTTATTGAGCAAAAACTTTAAAGCAGCATGATCGGTGTAAACAATGACTTTTGCTCCAGTCAAGTAGGATCTAAACTTATCAAAAGCAAAAACAACAGCAAGGAGCTCTTTTTCAGTGGTAGTGTAATTTAAGCCGAGCTCCGAGTCAAGGTTTTGCTTGCATAGGAGATTGCATGATGCTTTTTATCTCTAGTTTGGCCAAGAACAGCCCCCACAGCAAAATCACTAGCATCACACATTATCTCAAAAGGCAGCGTCCAATCGGGGGTTGGATAATTGGCGCTGAGATGAGTGCATTCTTAAGGGTAGTGAAAGCGAGTCATGCATTCATCGGTAAACTCAAAGGGTGCATCCTTCGCAAGCAGATTTGTAAGGGGTCTAGCAATTTGAGAGAAATCTTTGATAAACCGACGATAGAACCCCGCATGTCCCGAGAAAGCTGCGAATGCCCCTAACATTCACGGGAGGTGGAAGCTTTTCTATAACTTCTAATTTAGCTTTGTCCACCTCTATCCCCCTTTCAGAAATCAAATGCCCCAGAACTATGCCTTCTCTAACCACGAAATGGCATTTCTCCCAATTGAGCACTAAATCATTTCCTTGACAACGTTGCAAGACTTTGTCTAAATTTTCTAAACAATGATCGAAGGTTTTTCCATAAACGAGAGAAATCATCCATGAATACTTCCATAATCTCTTCGATCATGTCGAGAAAAGATAGACATCATGCAACGTTGAAAAGAAGCAGGTGCATTGCAAAGCCCAAAGACATTCGTCGATAGGCGTAAGTTCCATAGGGGCATGTGAAAGTGGTTTTACTTTGATCGTCGGGATGGATGGGGATTTGATGATATCCTGAATACCCATCAAGGAAACAAAAGAAAGAATTATTTGCCGGCCGTTCCAACATCTCATCGATGAAGGGCAGCGGAAAATGATCCTTCTTTGTAGCCTTGTTAAGTTTTCGGTAATCTATGCACATCCTCCATCCCGTGACGGTGCGTTGAGGGATCAACTCATTTTTGTCATTATGGACGACCGTCATTCCTCCTTTCTTGGGTACGACCTGCCTTGGACTCACCCACTCGCTGTGTGGAACAGGGATAGATAATGCCAGCATGTAAAAGTTTTAAGACCTCCTTTTTAACGACCTCCCGCATCGCATTGTTCAACCTCCTTTGAGGTTCCCTAGATGGTGTACTATCGGGGTCTATGGGAATGCGATGGGTGCAAAGAGCAGGGCTGATTCCCTTGAGGTCTCCAAGCGAGTACCCAAAAACGGAGTGATGTTTTTCTAGCACGGCTAAGAGTTTTGCGGTTTCCTCCTCCGAAAGCTTGTCACTTATGATGACGGGGGTTTCGGGATTTCCGTGAAGAAAAACGTAGCGCAAGCCTGGTGGAAGAGTTTTGAGCTCTACGGGAGGTGGCGTAGGTGTAAAAGTTTCGGGCAGCTCAAAAGTTTCCGCCGAATCATCCTCTTCTAAAATGAAATCAAGAGCATCTTCATCCAAGGATGATTCGGGGTTTTCATGAGGAAAAATTGCCATAACCTCCTCCATGCATTCTTCTTCCACAAGCGGCTCCTCGGCAAAAGAGTTTTGTGCATGAATGATAGGAAGAGAAAAAGTTTTCTTGCCGAGGGTGAAGTCTAAGGTTCCTGAAGGTGATATCCCTAAGAAAAGCTTTTCTATGGGATGACCGACCAAAACATCGAAATCCGAGGATTCGAAAACGTGAAAGTCCAAGGAAACCTCTGCTTCATTACGCTTAATGCAAACATCTCTAATGATCCCCAAACTCTCAAAAAATTGCCCCGGTGGGGCTTTAAGGAGTTTGTCGGAAGGTGCCCATGTCTCGTTTCCAAATAAAGTTGAAGCAAAAGATTCGGACATGATGTTGGCACCTACTAGAGGATTATAGAGAACATCTACCATTACTCCCCGAATTGAGCCACGAATGGTTGATCTAGGATGATCAAGTCGAAGAACTTCCGAAGAAAGTTCGTTTTCCATCAACCATTCATCGCTCATAATTGCTGTCAACTTCCGAACAGTTTTTAAGAGAAGAGATTTTTCAATAGGTTCGGGGTTGGTGCAGGGAGTGCTGGTTTCTTTTGATAGGAGTAGTTCAAGGTGTTTCCAAAATCTTCAAAAATTTCTTCCTTGAACTCAAATGGGAAATCAAGAGGTTCATCTTCCTCTATCATTGTTCTTGTGTTAGATGAGGACTCGAGTGCTAGGTGCTCCATCATGGGCACCAAGTGTTGTGTCTCTTGCACAACGAGTTCCTCATCTTCGACTCCGGCTCTACGAGTAAGTTAGCGGAAAAAGGTGTGTTTTCCACAATTCGATCCAAAAGTTCGTGTGCTTCCGCTATGGTCTTATGAGAAAAAGATCCACCCGCGGCCGTGTCAAGATAAAGTGCGGTATCGTTGCTCAATCCCGAATAAAAGTGTTGTAATAAAACGGGTTCGGGGAGCAATAATTCTGGTCCGGAGTCCGTTAGAGAACAGAACCGAATCCATGACGCACTTAAGGTTTCCTTTTCTTCTTGTCGAAAGCCTATTATTTCCGCTCGTAGAGAAGTGATACGAGATACGGGGAAGAATGCTAGACAAAATTTGTCTCGCAATTCTTTCCAATCACCGTTCACTCTCTTAGCGGTGTAAGTGTACCATTGCTTCGCCTTCTCATTGAGAGAGAAGGGAAACAACTTCCACTTCAATGTTTCTTGTGTCATGCCATGGATCAATCGGCATGAACACAAATGTTCAAACTCTCGCAAGTGTTCATAAGGATTTTCATGTTTAAAACCCGAAAAGGATAAGCCTCTAATCATCGAAATGTAATCGGGGAGAACTCATAGCCAGGTGAAGGAATAGGTTGTGATGATGATGGTGGCTCTAAGAGTTCACCCCGTGGAGTGGAGAAAGATTGGATGGTTGGGTGTGACTCCATGATATGTTTTTGTGAAATTTTGAATGTAAGGAAAAAAATAAAAACAGAACGGTAAGTAAGATTGATTACGAGGGCAAACCTGATTCGTTACAAAGATAACAACCGTTCCCGGCAACGGCGCCGGAAATGCTTGTTGGTATTTCTTACGTCACGAATGAATCCGCAAGCGCACGGAATACCGTTGTAGCACTTCACCCGGGAGTATTCCAAGGTATCGTATTTATATCCGTAGGGAACGGAGTATTTCTGCAACAAGGTTAGTTTACCCAAGGACAACCAAGACAACGTAGCAAAATAGGGTCGAGAGGGTGACTCTTATCTATTTATCCTTTAAAGGTAGACGAACGCAAGCTAGACTTGTTTACTTCGGGCACCGTCTTAGGCTTGGTCTGCCAAGCCACTCCGGTCTACGAAAGCTCTACTATGTACCCGAACGTGGAGGGTTCCTTTGGATGACGGGGCTGTCACTTCCTGCCACCTACCTCTACAAACCGTGGGGCACACAGCAAACAAAGGCGATCTCCGGCCCTAGACACCACGTCTATGCTATTGACCACTACTCTAGCCTCGGCCTAGAGCTGAGTTCAGAAAGCTAGAGTACTTCTTGCGAAGCGATGATCCCGTAAACAAGTATAACAAGAATTACGTCTAACACAAAGATATGTCACGATAGATAAGTAGATCACCACGTATAAATCACCAAAAAGAGTGTTTACACGCCAAGGTAAAAGAAAAGGAAATACTACTCCACTTTACAAAAGGGAGGAACACTCCTTCCTCTTCCTTGCCCTCTCTCCTATTCTACTAAAATACAAGAGGCCCTTGGCCTAAGGATGAGAGTTTTGTCTTGTATCTTGATGTTGGTGGTGTGTTGAGAGAGGGGGTGTAGCCCTTTATTTATAGCCTTGGAAGGTCGGCAACTTGGAGGCGGTTCCGGACGTCGGTGGCATTAATTGCAGGTGGAACCGACCTCCGGACGTCGGTGACAAACCGCCGAGAGAAAGATGGGCCGGGGGCCCACTGTCGGTTCGGCCGAACCCACTAGGGTGGTTCGGCCGAACCGGCCTGGATTCCCCGGGCTTGATTCTTCTCTCGGTGCCTTCCCCTGGCTGTGTACTTGGCCCAATCCACTTGCTTGGTTTGATGTTGAGGCTCTGTTTTGTGGTTTTGGGCTTTTGGACTATATTCTTTAGTCCGGGAAAATCCGTCGATTGCAAAGTCCATGTTTCGTGCATGTTTTCCCCTGTTTTCATATGAATTGCACCTGCATTCATAATTTCACCAAGACTAGTGGAATTTGTTAGAAATAATCCCTATGTCTATTCTTGGTGATGGTGTTTGATTCAAAAAGATGCAACATGTTGACGGTAAAATTGGACCATAAGGACCGTCAACAATCTCCTGGATTTGAAACAAATCGGCTAAGTTTGCTCACGGCAAAAGAGATGTCGAGTCGTGTAGCGCCGGCAAGATACATGAGTGAACCAATAATCTGAGAGTACCTCAGTTGATCCTTTTCTATCCTTCGATTCTTTCGTAGCAACACACTAGGATCATAAGGAGTCGGAGCAGGTTTACACTCACCGAAGCTCGAAACGACTCGGAACCTTTTCCACATAGTGGGATTGAACCAATGTCACCCCACCATCATCATCCTTTATTAATTTGATATTCAAGATCACATCGGCTACTCCCGGATCTTTCATCTCAAAATTTTGGGACAAGAACTCCTTAACTTCGTTGATCACATTGAGATTAGTCCCAAAAATTAGTATGTCATCAACATACAAACACATGATAACTCCCTCGCCCCCACCATAGCGATAGTATACAAATTTGTCTCGCTTCGTTCACAACAAAGCCAGCCGAGGTTAAAGTTCTATCAAACTTTTCATGCCATTGCTTCGGAGCTTGCTTGAGGCCATATAAGGATTTTAATAATTTACACACTTTGCCCTCTTGACCTTTTACTATATATCCATCCGGTTGTTCCATGTAAATTTCCTCATCCAACTCCCCATTAAGGAAAGCAGTCTTAACGTCCATTTGATGAACGAGAAGACCTTTTGAGGCAGCCAATGATAGTAGTACTCGAATCGTGGTCAACCGGGCAACAGGTGAGTAAGTGTCAAAGAAATCTTCTCCTTCTTTCGGGTGTAACCCTTGGCCACAAGCCTTGCCTTGTACTTCTCAATTGTACCATCAGGCCTCGGCTTCTTTTTAAACACCCACTTGCATCCTACAGGTTTGCACCCGTACGGACGATCAACAACTTCCCAAGTTCCATTAGACATTATGGAATCCATCTCATTACGCACCGCTTCCTTCCAACGATCGGCGTCATGAGATGTATATGCCCCTTCAATGGTTTTGGGAGTATCATCTACGAGGTACACAATAAAATCATCACCAAAGGATTTAGGAATCCTCTGTCTCTTGCTTTTTCGAGACATGTCATTGTGTTCCTCCTCATGATGTTCAACAAGTGATTGTTCAACATGTTCCGTCGAAATGGTAGGTTTTGGAATCTGGAATGATTCATAACTTAGCGTTCCACGTGTTTCCTTCATTGGAAAAATGTCCTCAAAGAAAGTGACATCTCTTGATTCCATGATTGTATCAACATACATATCAGGTATCTCAGATTTCACTATCAAAAATCTATAACCAACACTATGGAAAGCATACCCAAGAAGTACACAATCCATTGTTTTAGATCCAAGTTTGCGCTTTTTGGTGATAGGTACACTTACCTTTGCTAGGCAGCCCCAAGTGCGCAAGTAAGAGAGTGTGAGTCTTTTATTCTCCCATTCCTCAAATGGAGTCTTTTCTTTGTTCTTTATAGGAACACGATTTAGAACATGACAGCAGTCAATATAGCCTCACCCCACCATTCCCGGGTAAGACCCGAAGTTCCTAACATGGCATTAACCATCTCGGTTAGGGTACGGTTCTTCCTTGCAGCCACACCATTTGACTCGGGAGAGTAGGGAGGCGTTCTCTCATGAATGATGCCATGTTCTTCACAGAATGAGTTAAACTCATTTGAAAAATACTCACCACCACGATCAGACCTAACTCGTTTGATCTTTCTCTTAAGTTGGTTTTCAACCTCAGCTTTATAGATTTTAAAATAGTACAATGCTTCATCTTTGGTTTTAAGGAGATACACGTAGCAATAGCGAGTAGAATCATCAATCAACGTCATAAAGTATCTCTTTTCTCCTCTCGTCAATATGCCATTCATCTCGCTCAAATCCGTATGAATAAGTTTCAACGGTGCCAAGTGTCTTGCCTCAGCAATCTTGTGAGGTTTGCGTGGTTGCTTCGATTGCACGCACACTTGACATTTTGAGCCTTTGACAATTGGAATTGTCGGGATTAAATTCAAATTTGCTAACCGCATCATACAACCAAAATTAACATGACAAAGACGTGAATGCCAAAATTTGGAATGATCATCATTGCAAACATGATTGATTACATTATTACATGCATTAGACAAAGATAGGCGGAACAAGCCTCCACACTCATAGCCTTTACCAATAAAAGTTCCATACTTTGACAATACAACTTTATTGGACTCAAACACCAACTTAAAACCATCTCTACACAGCGAGAGATCCGCTCACAAGATTTTTATTTATTGAGGGAACATGCTGCACATTCTTCGATTGCACGGTCTTTCCCGAAGTGAGCTTCAGATTGACCGTACCAACTCCATGAACATCATCATGTCTTGTTTATCAATTGAGAACAAAAGAAACAAGAGGAAAGAAGTGAGAACATACGGAGTTAGAGCGGCGAGAGGAATTGCATTTAGCACACCATCTCCATTTGGGATAGTCATCCGGAGTTAGTTGATGTGGTTGTTCTCTTGATGTAGCGAGAAGTAGTCGTTTGCTTGTTGTAGACGAACACCACCACCGGAGAGCTATCGACGTACGTGATGTAGATGAACACAAACGAGCAGTCGTGACGTGCGCTCCCCAAAAACCTTATCGCCCTCCTATCCCGGTACAAGAACGCAAGAGGGACGAAGTTTCGGAGGCCTGCTCTCCCAACACTTGTGTACGCAAATGTCGGGACGAGGATGCTCACTTTGCAGCTATAGAAGTGAAATGACTTGGGTGTAATATCTTTGGTGAGAGCCTTGGGTCTCTTTTTATAGTGATCACATGAGAGCACTAGAGAGGTGAAGCAAAAGAGTTACTCACGGGAGTAACTCACGGGAGTTACGTGCTTGAAGTAACTCACAGGAGTTACGTGCATGAAGTAACTCACGGGAGTTACGTTTCATGAAGTAACTCAAAGGAGTTACCATGTACCATGATGAGGCTCTTTGATTAAGCAATTGCTAATAGAATATGAAGAGAGAGGGTCACTACTTTACATGCATGTATGCGTTACTCTCCCTTCTCTCCTCATCTCTTTAATATTTCATTCACCTCCCAATATTCATCAATTAAATAGGCTTTTGGAATTTCTAATTTAAATGAGTCATTACTCATTTATTCCAACAGTTGTTAACTGGAAATTTAGGATGTGATTAATAAAAATCATTCTCCAACCGTTCCCTATATAAGGTTGTTAAATTTACCAACTCCCAACCCATGGCCTAAAGGTTGCTACATTTAGCCACCTAATTCTTACTCCCTAAAGGATATTTAAACTATTTAGAAAACAATTATTGGGAACGGTTGGAGTGCAAGTCTTCTTTTTACTCCCAATAGATATAGCAACTCTCTAAAACCAGTTTTTTTGGAGTAAAATTATTAGGAACTGTTGGAGATGCTCTAAGAACACTGATTTCATGTTCCACCAATAAGTATTTATTATTCAAAGGTAATCTGTGATTTTGGTTGTGAGCTAATGTGGTCATTATTAAATGTTTTAATAGATTTGAGATCAATCATTTTATATCTCAACACCTCTTTATGATTTACACATAAAGATTAGTTCTCTTCATCTATTAAAATTCAAATCATGACTTAAGATTTAATATGTACCTTTGTTTGCTCAGAGTAAAATATTAAAAGAATTAATCCGTGCATGATTTACAACCACAATTGGAGAAGTATATTTGCACAATATGTGGGCACTTATTAGCTTTAGGAATCTAAGGATTTCCGCACTAGATAATTATATGTTTATAATCACATAATTAACAAGGTTTACATGTATTAGGAAGATAGAGATTTACAATCACATGAGTATATTTTTGTATGTGCATGTTTCTACACTTTAGCTCTAGGAATCTCAAGACAAAAGAAACTTTATATGAATATGTGCTGGCCTGTCTCATAGAGGTTACTTAGCAACCATGTGTCGGATAGAGGTTTGCTTGTGCCTCTGAAGTTGTAAAATTCTTAAATTATACCCTTGAACTTTCTATGTTAGAGCAATAAAACTGTCTTATTTTAGAAGTTTACGATCTCAAATAGGTCTAGTTTTATGATTTAATAATCCAAGGCTTTATGCTCACGTCAGGCTGACCTTTACGATTTCACACTAGCAAATTTATATTTTGATAGTTAGTCTATGCACAAGATGGTGCTCATCATTAAAGATTTTATGTTAATCTCTGAGATATGATCATAAGTTCTTTTAATATGATCACATAATCACAACAATATTATTTACAATGAGTTGTGATCATATAAATAATAAAGATTTAGGTTGCATGAAGAGGATTCTATGGGTCAAGTAATATGTGACAGTGAAACACTTTCACTTGCAAGGTAATTTTTTGTTGTCAAAGTTTGTGACTGTAAAGCTAACATTTAGATGACACTGTTTTTATGGGAGAAAAGGTTGTGACCTGGTGGCTATGCTCAAATAAAGTTGTAGGCGTTGAGAAGTTTTAAAAAATCCCAGAAGAAAAAGGCCCAAGACAAGGCCCAATATCCATTGTACGACTGAAGGTGGCCATAAGATGGGCCTAGTCAGCTAAAGGCCCATGAGGTAGGATATGCTACTGTACGGTCGAACGTTCAACTGGGAATAGGCCAGAAAAGTAGACCATCAAAGACTTAGAAATTAAAAATAACTGAGACTATGAAAATCTGACAATCAAGGAAAACGTAGGTCAGGTGTTCTAGAGTATTTCTAAGCTGTGAACATAACTTATAAAATATCGTTACACATAGTCCATTAATGGTGACACATGAACAACGGGAAATTCTGACAATCAAGAAAAACCTAGGTATAGTTTGTCTTGTTATTGCAAGTATGACTAGCACACACCACCAGCTGGCATGACAGCGAAGAAGCCTTCATCACCTGCTTGATGCAGTTGAGTTATAGCTTCTTGAGCTGCTATAGACAAGCAACTACGTCCATGGATATAAAAATTATATTGAATAAAACACTAGGAAAGTATGGTTAATATAGTTTCAAAAATATTTGATAACATAGATGGCATTATAGAATTATGATAACTTAGCAAACTGATGGTTATGTTTCTTGTGGTGAAACCAATCCACCCGGTTCAAATCTCAAATTTGACACATGTGTTGTATTTACGGGTAATTGTTCGTCCAGTGGGAGGCAATGTCCCCGTTGATAGTAGGGCGTCCATGGTGAATCTTCATGATCTTGATATCAAGCCAGCTCAATCTTTTAGAGATAGTCATAGGAATATGGTGTGTGTCTGTTGTGTCTGTGGTAGTGAATACTTGTACATGTATGTGTGTATGCGTTTGTATTGTGTTCCATTCATTAAAATAAAAAAGAAGTATGACAACTTGATGAATTGATGAGCAAGGTGAAACATAGAAATTTTAGACTCATTAAGATACAATATGTCATAGAAATTATTCAGTCAGAAAAGGTTTCTTCTATATGATTTTTGTTGCTACTCAATCTACTAAAATATTTGAAATTAGGTGTGCGATAAATTAAAACATTATATTAATTCTCACAAAAAATGTGGGTCTATAATAAAATAATGAGTTATGGAAGATAATATAGTTATATTGTTAATATCGGTAGAATTAATGCTTGAAAACCCCTTTATTTTATAACAATCTAGAATCAATAATTTGAGGAGAATATTACAAACAAACTCAAAAGGATCCTACTATATATTTCAATACATAGGTAAGGAGGATCTCAAAATAACTAATACAAATAGATATTAGCTCTCAAAATTTCTTAATATTAATTATGATAAAAGACAACTGTTGTTCCCTTATAATAAGAAAGAAATTATGAACTTCAAAGATTGTTGTATCAGTTAGTTTTTATAACAATATATCAAGATTAATCACACAAATGCACAGGTAGGTTGACTAGTAGTTAATAAACAAACCAAACACCCATCCGTGTGTACGTATTTAAAACATACTACAGCCCCTCAAAGAAACCTGCAGCTGAAAAATATAACATGATTGAAAGATGCACCCCCATTTATCTCCAGATACAAGCATGGTTCATGGCTTGCCTTGTGCCTCAAGAGAAAATTGGTGACGGTGCTCTGTCATGAGCCACAAGATAGTTATTAACTCACCACCATCATTCAGCTTCTTCGCATGGGACTCCCTGCTGCACCGGTTGGCTGCATAGACCAGAATATCCGTCCACACGTCAAGGAACACTTGCAAGGACCAGTAGAGCTCCTTGGAAAGCAGTGTATTGGCAATGTGAGCTGCATATGAAAGACGGGGAGCTTCCTTGGTGAAGTGTGGATTCTTGTCATGCAGGATGTTGATAAGGTCCTCTGTTTCCTTCAGCCTTGAGTCGGAGGGATTTGTGGGATCATCGTGAATCTTGAATAAATCACTGAAAATATCAAGGAAACCTTAGTTGTGACGGGCAATCTCACTTGTGTTCTCGTCGCGTATCTTGACCAAATTCCTGCAGGTTTGCTGGTACAACCTAGTTTGAGAAAGGCCAGGTAGCATGTATGTGCGCTCCACAAGGAGGAACACCATGTAGTTGGACATGGCCCTCACTGCTTTCACAAGTTTATTATTATTCCCGTGTATAAACTTACTGCGAACGAGGAAAATGTCAGTAGCGATGTGCCAGATGATAATGCCCTCCTGGAACTCAACTCCAATGTACCTGCCAAGATCTCCATACAACTTCCACTTCTCCAATGCTCCTTCACTCCACTTCTTTCTGAGGACACCTATCGCATTCCAGGCTTCCATCTTGTACAGCTCCTCGATATAGTCGCTCACTGCCTTCCTAATCTCGTATGAAATCTGAATTTGGCCAGCATAGTGCTTCCTGTCCCATAAGTCCTTGAATCCTAACATATTGGCCAGCCTTCCAACCAGTGGACCAGCGGGCTTGTCGCGACGTGCACAATACACTACGGAAACGGCGTATATGCCGTGTGCCAAAATTTATGCCGTGTGTAATTTATCGGGCACACGGCACAGATCCCTCTATGCCGTGTGCCTTCAGGATTACACACGGCACAAATATTGCACACGGCACAAATTCTTGTGCCGTGTGCCAAACCAAGACACACGGCACAAACACCACTGTGCCGTGTGCCACTGAGGAGCACACGGCACAAACACAATTGTGCCGTGTGTATTTTTTGGCACACGGCAAAATAATTTTATTTTTTAGCTTTTTCCTTTGCCAATTATTTTATTTACTATAGAAACTGTATGTGGTACCTCATGTTACAAATGTGTGAATTTTTAGGCAATTTTGGTATATTTGGTGCATTTATTTCATTGTTAGTATTTTCTCGTGATGATTAAAATTTGAACTGAAAGTGTTTGAAATATTGAAATATATTGCAAACAAACTTTATATTCATGTTTGTAAGACCCATTTGAGGTCGTACGCAGGCAATAAATAGTATATGTCACTCATATTACACATGAAATATTGCGAATATCGTGTTGTCCAAGGGTGTTTAAATTGTAGAAAATACAAATGAAGCCTAAAAATCGTGATTTTTGTCCTAACATCATTATTCTATGCATGGATGTGATGGTCGAAAGTTGAAGAAGTTTTGCGTAAGTTGTCACGTATGTTGTTACTAACGAGACAATCTCTTAATAAGTTTCGAGTTGATGAGAAGGATTCTACATGATTTGAAAATAATTTGACGGTCCAATTTGATTTTGAAGGCAATCCTTTTTATATAGGTTACACATCACATGAAACGTGTCATGGCAAAGTTTGGGCATTTTTTGGATTCGTATATAATTTTTATTTTTTCTACAAATATAGTGTTTTTAGTGATAGAAATTGAAATTGAGCGAAAAATACATAAAATAATATATTTGTGTTGATCAAGCCAAAGATATGAACAAACATAGAATGCACAAAGTAATGTGCAAAATATATCAAAATCTTTTTGAAGATATTTAAACAAACAAATAATTTTTTAAACTTCAGAACAAGCGTGCCGTGTACCGTGATCTATGGCACAAGGCACACTTGGGTGTGCCGTGTGCCATAGATCAGGCACACGGCACGATGTAGAGTCACGGGACTTAGTGGCGCACGCGGCGTTCCCTCCTCTCTCTCTCTGTTTCAGCTCGATCCAATCTCGCTCTGTCGCCTCTCACCGCCCGCGCCTCCGTCTGCCCCCACCCCATCACGCGCCCTACCCCACGCTCCCATCGCCGCCGCGAGGCCTTCTTCAGCCCACATCGCCGCCACCGCCGACCGCCCCCACACGACCGGCGGCAGGCCCTCCTCCAACCCGGCGGCTACGGTGGATTCGTGCGGTAGGCCCTTCTCCACGCCTCCCTCTCTCTTCTTCCCTTCACCCTTATGCTCGCCATGCTGGAGCCCAAGGTCTCCGCCCTCCTCGTCGCGCTCCATCCCACCTTCATTGTGGGGAGCGGGCGGCCACTACGGGCGGGTTGGGGCTCGAAGCGATTGGGATCCCTCGGTGGCAGCTTGTTCCGACTCTTCAACCTTTGCCTCCCTCCTCAATGTGTTTGCATGGATCCGCATCTGCTGGGTCCAGCAACGAAGGTGGCATGGTGGGCACGAATCCCCATCTGTACTGTGAGTTAGCTAGTGCTATGTTTGAAGCTTTTGTGCTTGATTTGCTTGGGTTCATGCCACCGTCACAGCCATGCACTCTACGTGTTTGATGGAATGCTGCAGTAGCCTGGCCATTTTATTGATGCCACTTTTGCTTATGCTAGGCCGAGGTCTCAACTGGGATAAATAATTCTTAAAATAAAACTGGGATAAATAATTATCTCAACTCGGATAACACCTAAAGTTGTAATGCAGTTCAGGCTGCCGTGCTCTGTAGCTAGGTGCAGTAGGTCTGAAGATGCTCTACTGCGTAGCCGATGCTAGCGATGTGCCGCCGCAGCAGCAAAACATTGTTTGGTCTGAGTTCATTATTTTCTCAGGTCTGCAGCAAGCAACTGTGATCAGCACTAGCACATTGATTACCATTATGTAGTTAAATTGATTACCATTACTTTCTTCCTTTTCTAATGTTCCCTGTTTATTTCTATGACATTGTTTCATCAACACCACCAGTTGGTGACGTCCATGTCCTGGGAGAAATTGAGCGGTTGATCAATGTAGTTCTGGCAGAGGTATGTATCATTCTTTTCACAGCTTTATCTTGTAAGATAAGAAAAACACACTTCTATTTCCACACATATGGAGGAAATGAAATTTGAGTAGAATCCATACAAAATTCATTCCCCTGTGATATCCTCAATTTCAGAACAAAGACAGTTGATTGTGTCAACTTACGGTTAATGCGTTACTCGTTAGTAGAAATGTATTTGTCAAGTATCTCAATAATCGTCGAGTATGTATGGCATGCAATCAGTATTCTTATCCCTTTGGTGCCTCTTTTTTCTTTTCTTTTTGAGGGTCCCTTTGGTGCCTCTTTTGTAGGTGTCCTTTATATCAACATAGTTAGCATATCCATATTCTGTAGATGAATTTCATGTCTTAAATTTGGCTGAAATAATGCTACAGTCAATCCCAATGTTGATGAGCTGAGGCGAGGCGGCACGAGCGCGGCTCCGATGGCGCAAGCTTGATGAGCTGCTCATGCATTGGGTATGTGTGAAGACCCGAATTTCACCAACGTGAAACCCGGACCCTTTGTACCTCTATGCCACTGCCGGAGTGTGGCACGTACATCCAACACATATTAGTACAGAAAAACCATAAATATAAAGAGTAATCAAGGCAAGATAATAGAATCTCCAAGTACATTATTAAAATGCATAAATCTCAATCTCAGGAGTACAAGAGCGTGGCACGCAGGCCATCGCGAAATCATGGTAGGAGTCTAGCGAAGCGAAGCAAGCGGAAGCAAAGCGGAAGCATCTCCGGTGAAGAACCGTAGTGAAGTCCATACCCACAAGCAACTCGAGTGTAGGCGAGACCGTCACTCCTCCTCGTCGGCTCTCTCAAGCGGCTCGGCCGGCTCCTCGGCAACGGCGTTTGAAAAACAAAGTGATAAAGCCGTGAGTACATAACGTACTCAGCAAGCCGCAAACTACCTAGCAACAATGTATGCATGTTGGGATAGTTCAAGGAAAGGCAAGGGCTAGCACCTAAAGCATTATTCCTCAAGTCTATGTGAATCGTATTTTATTATTAGTCAAATTTTATAAGTGGCCTTACAGGAAACAACACAATCCTGCAAGGGTCAAGTTTTATGTCCCGCACACCTCCACGGGACCACAGCTCGAGGCCGGAAGTAAAACACCTATCGAGAGGAGAAGTAGTAAATGCTAATCAAGTGGGTCACTCGGAGGTAGTGCCCATACTTTGGGCTAGACTATACGTATAGATTTATATATCTCTGCAGAGAGTAAGCAAGCTGTACCCACGTGAAGAGGTACTCAAACAAAAGACCACCGTCGTGGCCCAAGCAAAGCAACACTCACAAGATCACTACTCAAAGCATCGAATGGGTGGCGCCCGTCCCTCGAGTCCGGGATCCTCTAACCACAACATAGGAAAAGAAGGGCCTGAAGGGTGTGACAAGGCGTACCACGGGCCGGGTGGGATATCCTCCGCTCGCGGATCGAGACAAACGCTCCAACACCCGCTACCACTAATCTCTACACCACGGCGGGCCACCCATTCCTCCGCTAAGTATCATGATCCAGCCCGCCCATACAAGTCACGTGGTATGCTAGTAGACCAAAAAGCAAGCAAGCACAAGAACCGGTCCTTAAGCTGCCGGGGCGAGTCACCATCCCTCTCCTCAAAACAACGGTCTCAACAACGGTGTCACCACAACGGGGGCCCCATAAACCCAAGGCCCCTACACAAGCTGTACCCACAACGGGTACTCTCCAAATAGAGACTCCCCGGAAGTCTCCCAGCACCTAACCACCTACACACTCGCCTCCGCAAAAGTCCTACAGGGTATCTAGTATAGAAACTCGACACCTAAGAAACACCTACAATTTATTTTACACAAAAACATGTATAGTCATCATGGGGTTCAATTAAGCAACTAAGCACGTACTAAGCATGCGAGTAACGAGTAGAACAACCTATGGCAAACGGTGGCAAGGATAGCATAGTATGGCATAGGTAAACTACAAGTGCAAGTAACCATTAATCATGCATGGTCCAATTTAATGCAAGTACTAAATAGGATCAAGAGTGGTCAAGGATTGCGGCTTGCACGGATAGGGCTGCTCCCGGGCCGGGTCGGGGTACTCGTACTGCTGTCTTGGCGGGAACTCCTCAAGCTGCGGCTCGAGACGGAAACTCCTCGGCACCGTCCGACGGACGGATCGTGAAACGGGGGTTAGGCACGCTTATCGAGACAAAAGGAAAAAATACGAAACGGACGACGGAAATTACGGTACTAGAACATGACCAAAAGCTACACTAACGCGTAGAGAACGTCGCTACGAGTCCAACGCAACTGACCGCGTATTTTTACGAGTCTCCGGGAAAAAGATATGAATTTCCAAAGATAAATGAATTATGAAAATTCAGGAAAATCCAATAAATAGAAATGGAATATTCCCGGGAACATTCTTTGACACGTGGGTGCCACGTCAAGACCACGTAGACGCCACGCCGGCGCCACGCGGACCAGAACCTCTATGAGTCGGCACCACGTGGCAACTCTTCCGCCACATGGTCGCCACGTTGTCGCCACGCAGGTCGACACATCGGCGCCACCTCTACACCTACCCCCAACACGTGGCGCCACATCGGCAGAAATTCACGCCACATCGGCGGCCACGTCGGCGCCACCACAACGACCGAGAGAGGGCGGCGCCGCCCGTGCTCCGCCGCGGGGGCTGCCGGACGTGGCCCTTCCCGGTGCTACGGCTCGCCGCGGGCCACGCCAAGGGCACCATCATGCTCCCCGCATTCCCGCGCTTACGCGATGCCGGTCGCGAGGACCGAGCACGCCGCGGCTCAACGGCGGGAGCTCGCCGGAGCAAGCGCGGCGGCGCGGGCAAGGGGAAAGTCCCAAACCTCGCCAAGACCGCGGCCGGAGACCACCAAACGGTAGCTCATGCTTGCGCGAGGCTAACGGAACCGACCGCGGACCCAAAGACCCACCGGAGCATCGCCGGCGGTGAGTTCCGCGGCGGCGGCTCAACGGAGTTCCGCGATTTCCCTAAAACTTCACCCTTTCTCCGGATCGACGCGCGCACAAGTTAGGCGGGACCAAGACGCAGCTAACGGTACGGAGAGAGAGACATGAGCTTGCCTCTAAGCGCGTGCTCGCCGGCGTCCATGGAGGGGCGGCGGCGGAACACGACGGGAGGTGCCAAATCACAGCCAATCCGGGAGGAAGAAAGAGGGGATCGTCGCGGGGACTTACCGGGAAGCTCACGCGCGGCTCGGAAGCGAAGGGGGCGGCTTGACTACGGCGGGCGACGAGGTTCGACGACGGCGGACGACGGGCGATGTGCGAAGGTTGACGGTGACCACGCAGTTCTTTGTTCCGCTGCAACCACGGGTCAATAGACACGCGCTTAGCGCCGGGAGGTAGGGCGGACGAAGGGGAATCGAGAACACGAGACAAGCTTGACCGAGGCTCACCGGAGATGGTGGACGGTGACGAAGAAGACGGCAGCCGAAACTTAGACGGGCCCGCTCTTTCTCTCCTCTCGCTCCAAACGCGACGGGAACCACACCGGCGGGAGCGGTGTCGCACGCCGTGCACGAGGACCAGGCACGAGCAACGCTAGCCCGCTACTTCATCCATGGCGGGGGAGAAAACCTCGACGGCCGCGGCGCTAGGGTTTGAGAGGTTGGGGGAGAAGGGAGGCGGCGCCGGGGTTTTGAAGACCGAAAAGGGCGGAAGGGGTTGGTGGCGCGGGCCCCGGTCGGTTGCGGTGGCGAGAAGACGACGCGCGTCCGAGCTGGCGAGCTCTCCGCGCGCCGCGCACTCGTGGCCGAGGTGGAAAGGTGAGTGGAGGAAGATGACGTCCTGTTGACCGCGGGTCGGGCTGGGCCGGTGCGCGAGGGAAAGAAGGAGAATGGGCCATGGAGTTTCAACCCATGACGCGAAGTTTGAACTGATTTCCTTTGTGAATTAATCCCTTGTTTTTCCTATTCAAGTTGAATTCGAATTTGAAGCAAATTTGTCGAATCAATTCCAAACTTCGATTTTTATTATTACACAAATATTCAATACAGTATTGGGATGTTACGGACTCCCCCCTTACAAGAATCCCGTCCTCGAGATTTCACTCCTCATCCTCGAACAAGTGAGGGAAGTCCTTCCTCAAGTTATCCTCCATCTCCCAAGTGGCCTCTCGCTCGGTGTGGTTACTCCACAACACCTTGCAGAACTTGATCTTGCGGCTTCTTGTTTCCTTGAAAGCCACATCCAAGATCTTGACAGGATACTCCAAGTACTCAAGGCTGTCCTGCAGATCCAACACCTCCGGTGCAACCTGTTCCTCCGGCACACGAAGACACTTCTTGAGCTGCGAAACATGGAACACATCATGCACTCCGGCAAGGTGTACCGGCAATTCAAGCTGGTAGGCGAGATCTCCAATCCTCCTCACCACACGAAAAGGTCCAACAAACCTTGGTGCCAACTTGCCACGCACGTGGAATCTGCGAGTCCCACGAAGTGGAGAGACCTTGAGATAGACATAGTCCTCAACAAAGAACTCCAAAGGTCTCCTCCTCTTATCTGCATAGCTCTTCCGCTGCTCCGAGCAACTCGGATATGCTCTCTCACTTGCTCAACCTTTTCCTCAGCCTCTCTCACAAGATCCGGTCCATAGAAAGACCTCTCTCCAACTTCGCCCACATGAGAGGTGTCCTGCACTTCCTCCCATACAAGAGCTCATTGGGTGACATCTTGATACTCGCTCGGTAGAAGACAAGGAATCATAAGGAAAAAAAGAGTGAAGGGAGTTAAAGGACAAAGAGTAGAAGACATAGAGATACTTGCCCGGTAGCTGTTGTTGTAAGAGAACTCAGCAAACGACAAGCTCTCCTCCCAATTCTTGCTATAGGTGAGCACACAAGCCCTCAACATATCCTCCAAGGTCCGATTCAGCCGCTCCGTCCGACCATCCGTCCGAGGGTGATAAGCTGTGCTAAAGTCCAAGCGAGTGCCCATAGCTGCGTGCAAACTCCTCCGAACTTAGCCACAAGCCGAGAACCACGATCCGATACGATAGTGAGAGGTGCCCCATGTAGTCTCGGAATGTTATCAATGTAAAGGCGAGAGAGCTGCTCCACTTGTGTACCTCGTGCCGACGGCTATGAAGTGAGCGGCCTTGGAGAAACGATCCACAATCACCCAAATGGAGTCACGGCCCTTAGACGTACGAGGTAGCCCAACAATGAAATCCATGCTGATGTTCTCCCATTTCCACATAGGAATCTCAAGAGGCTTGAGCAAACCGGCTGGCTTCGATGCTCCGCCTTGACCCTCCCGCAAATGTCACACATCCCCACAAAGCCGAGCAATGTCCCTCTTCATGCCTTTGTTGACGGTCCTTATGGTCCAATTTTACCGTCAACATGTTGCATCTTTTTGAATCAAACACCATCACCAAGAATAGACATAGGGATTATTTCTAACAAATTCCACTAGTCTTGGTGAAATTATGAACGCAGGTGCAATTCATATGAAAACGAGGGAAAACATGCACGAAACATGGACTTTGCAATCGACGGATTTTCCCGGACTAAAGAATATAGTCCAAAAGCCCAAAACCACAAAACAGAGCCTCAACATCAAACCAAGCAAGTGGATTGGGCCGAGTACACAGCCGGGGAAGGCACCGAGAGAAGAATCAAGCCCGGGGAATCCGAGCCGGTTCGGCCGAGCCGACGAGTGGGCCCCCCGGCCCATCTTTCTCTGGCGGTTTGTCACCGACGTCCGGAGGTCGGTTCCACCTGCAATTAATGCCACCGACGTCCGCAACCGCCTCCAAGTTGCCGACCTTCCAAGGCTATAAATAAAGGGCTACACCCCCTCTCTCAACACACCACCAACATCAAGATACAAGACAAAACTCTCATCCTTAGGCCAAGGGCCTCTTGTATTTTAGTAGAATAGGAGAGAGGGCAAGGAAGAGGAAGGAGTGTTCCTCCCTTTTGTAAAGTGGAGTAGTATTTCCTTTTCTTTTACCTTGGCGTGTAAACACTCTTTTTGGTGATTTATACGTGGTGGTCTACTTATCTATCGTGACATATCTTTGTGTTAGACGTAATTCTTGTTATACTTGTTTACGGGATCATCGCTTCGCAAGAAGTACTCTAGCTTTCGAACTCGGTTCTAGGCCGAGGCTAGAGTAGTGGTCAATAGCATAGACGTGGTGTCTAGGGCTGGAGATCGCCTTTGTTTGTCTGTGTGCCCCACGGTTTGTAGAGGTAGGTGGCGGGAAGTGACAGCCCTGTCATCCAAAGGAACCCTCCACGTTCGGGTACATAGTAGAGCTTTCGTAGACCGGAGTGGCTTGGCAGACCAAGCCTAAGACGGTGCCCGAAGTAAACAAGTCTAGCTTGCGTTCGTCTACCTTTAAAGGATAAATAGATAAGAGTCACCCTCTCGACCCTATTTTGCTACGTTGTCTTGGTTGTCCTTGGGTAAACTAACCTTGTTGCAGAAATACTCTGTTCCCTGCGGATATAAATACGATACCTTGGAATACTCCCGGGTGAAGTGCTACAACGGTATTCCGTGCGCTTGCGGATTCATTCGTGACGTAAGAAATACCAACAAGCATTTACGGCGCCGTTGCCGGGAACGGTTGTTATCTTTGTAACGAATCAGGTTTGCCCTCGTAATCTATCTTACTTACCGTTCTGTTTTTATTTTTTTCCTTACATTCAAAATTTCACAAAAACATATCATGGAGTCACACCCAACCATCCAATCTTTCTCCACTCCACGGGGTGAACTCTTAGAGCCACCATCATCATCACAACCTATTCCTTCACCTGGCTATGAGTTCTCCCCGATTACATTTCGATGATTAGAGGTTTATCCTTTTCGGGTTTTAAACATGAAAATCCTTATGAACACTTGCGAGAGTTTGAACATTTGTGTTCATGCCGATTGATCCATGGCATGACACAAGAAACATTGAAGTGGAAGTTGTTTCCCTTCTCTCTCAATGAGAAGGCGAAGCAATGGTACACTTACACCGCTAAGAGAGTGAACGGTGATTGGAAAGAATTGCGAGACAAATTTTGTCTAGCATTCTTCCCCGTATCTCGTATCACTTCTCTACGAGCGGAAATAATAGGCTTTCGACAAGAAGAAAAGGAAACCTTAAGTGCGTCATGGATTCGGTTCTGTTCTCTAACGGACTCCGGACCAGAATTATTGCTCCCCGAACCCGTTTTATTACAACACTTTTATTCGGGATTGAGCAACGATACCGCACTTTATCTTGACACGGCCGCGGGTGGATCTTTTTCTCATAAGACCATAGCGGAAGCACACGAACTTTTGGATCGAATTGTGGAAAACACACCTTTTTCCGCTGACTTACTCGTAGAGCCGGAGTCGAGAAGATGAGGAACTCGTTGTGCAAGAGACACAACACTTGGTGCCCATGATGGAGCACCTAGCACTCGAGTCCTCATCTAACACAAGAACTATGATAGAGGAAGATGAACCTCTTGATTTCCCATTTGAGTTCAAGGAAGAAATTTTTGAAGATTTTGGAAACACCTTGAACTACTCCTATCAAAAGAAACCAGCACTCCCTGCACCAACCCCGAACCTATTGAAAAATCTCTTCTCTTAAAAACTGTTCGGAAGTTGACAGCAATTATGAGCGATGAATGGTTGATGGAAAACGAACTTTCTTCGGAAGTTCTTCGACTTGATCATCCTAGATCAACCATTCGTGGCTCAATTCGGGGAGTAATGGTAGATGTTCCCTATAATCCTCTAGTAGGTGCCAACATCATGTCCGAATCTTTTGCTTCAACTTTATTTGGAAACGAGACATGGGCACCTTCGACAAACTCCTTAAAGCCCCACGGGGCAATTTTTGAGAGTTTGGGGATCATTAGAGATGTTTGCATTAAGCGTAATGAAGCGAGAGGTTTCCTTGGACTTTCACGTTTTCGGAATCCTGGATTTCGATGTTTTGGTCGGTCATCCCATAGAAAAGCTTTTCTTAGGGATATCACCTTCGAGGAACCTTAGACTTCACCCTCGGCAAGAAAACTTTTTCTCTTCCTATCATTCATGCACAAAACTCTTTTGCCGAGGAGCCGCTTGTGGAAGAAGAATGCATGGAGGAGGTTATGGCAATTTTTCCTCATGAAAACCCCGAATCATCCTTGGATGAAGATGCTCTTGATTTCATTTTAGAAGAGGATGATTCGGCGGAAACTTTTGAGCTGCCCGAAACTTTTACACCAACGCCACCTCCCGTAGAGCTCAAAACTCTTCCACCGGGCTTGCGCTACGTTTTTCTTCACGGAAATCCCGAAACCCCTGTCATCATAAGTGACAAGCTTTCGGAGGAGGAAAGCTGCAAAACTCTTAGCCGTGCTAGAAAAACATCACTCCGTTTTTGGGTACTCGCTTGGAGACCTCAAGGGAATCAGCCCTGCTCTTTGCACCCATCGCATTCCCATAGACCCCGATAGTACACCATCTAGGGAACCTCAAAGGAGGTTGAACAATGCGATGCGGGAGGTCGTTAAAAAGGAGGTCTTAAAACTTTTACATGCTGGCATTATCTATCCTGTTCCACACAGCGAGTGGGTGAGTCCAGTGCAGGTCGTACCCAAGAAAGGAGGAATGACGGTCGTCCATAATGACAAAAATGAGTTGATCCCTCAACGCACCGTCACGGGATGGATGATGTGCATAGATTACCGAAAACTTAACAAGGCTACAAAGAAGGATCATTTTCCGCTGCCCTTCATCGATGAGATGTTGGACCGGCTGGCAAATAATTCTTTCTTTTGTTTCCTTGATGGGTATTCAGGATATCATCAAATCCCCATCCATCCCGACGATCAAAGTAAAACCACTTTCACATGCCCCTATGGAACTTACGCCTATTGACGAATGTCTTTTGGGCTTTGCAATGCACTGCTTCTTTTCAACGTTGCATGATGTCTATCTTTTCGACATGATCGAAGAGATTATGGAAGTATTCATGGATGATTTCTCTGTTTATGGAAAAACCTTCGATCATTGTTTAGAAAATTTAGACAAAGTCTTGCAACGTTGTCAAGGAAATGATTTAGTGCTCAATTGGGAGAAATGCCATTTCGTGGTTAGAGAAGGCATAGTTCGGGGCATTTGATTTCTGAAAGGGGGATAGAGGTGGACAAAGCTAAATTAGAAGTTATAGAAAAGCTTCCACCTCCTGTGAATGTTAGGGGCATTCGCAGCTTTACGGGACATGCGGGGTTCTATCGACGGTTTATCAAAGATTTCTCTCAAATTGCTAGACCCCTTACAAATCTGCTTGCGAAGGATGCACCCTTTGAGTTTACTTGATGAATGCATGACTGCTTTCACTACCCTTAAGAATGCACTCATCTCGGCGCCAATTATCCAACCCCCTGATTGGACGCTGTCTTTTGAGATAATGTGTGATGCTAGTGATTTTGCTGTGGGGGCTGTTCTTGGCCAAACTAGAGATAAAAAGCATCATGCAATCTCCTATGCAAGCAAAACCTTGGCTGGAGCTCGGTTAAATTACACTACCACTGAAAAAGAGCTCCTTGCTTGTTGTTTTTGCTTTTGATAAGTTTAGATCCTACTTGACTGGAGCAAAAGTCATTGTTTACACCGATCATGCTGCTTTAAAGTTTTTGCTCAATAAGAAGGATGCTAAACCTCGTTTGATACGATGGGTTCTTCTACTCCAAGAGTTTGATGTAGAAATCCGTGATAAGAAAGGAGTAGAAAATTCCGTGGCAGATCATTTGTCGCGTATACAATTCACTAACCTGCAGGAATTACCCATCAATGATTTCCTACGCGATGACATGCTGCTCCTAGTGAGGGACTCACATCCATGGTACGCCGACATTGTGAACTTCATGGCAATGGGGTACGTACCACCTGGAAAGAGCAAGGAACGACTCATCTATGAGAGTCGCCGTCACTTATGGGAAGAGCCCTTCCTTTACCGTGTCTGCGCCGATGGATTGCTAAGGCGATGTGTGCCCATACCCGAGAGCACACGAATCATTGAGAAGTGCCATGCATCGCCATACGGGGGACACTACGGCGTGTTTCGTACACGAGGCCAAGATATGGCAAAGTGGCTTCTTTTGGCCAGCCATGTACGAAGACACAAAGGAATTTGTCGGGCGATGCCCGGAATGTCAAAAAGTTGGAGGCATCACGGCAAGAGATGCAATGCCCCTCAACTACAATTTACAAGTCGAGCTCTTCGACGTATGGGGCATTGACTTCATGGGACCGTTCACCAAGTCACATGACTGCGAATACATCTTGGTGGCGGTAGACTACGTGTCTAAGAGGGTGGAAGCAATGCCTTGCGGGGCCGCAAATGCCAAGCATGCTCGCCGGATGTTCCACGAAATTATCTTCCCAAGGTTTGGAACACCGAAGCTAGTGATAAGCGACGGAGGGTCTCACTTCATTGATAAGACCTTCCGAAGCTTCCTAAGAGAACTTGGATCAAGGCATAATATCGCTACTCCATACCACCCTCAAACCGGTGGGCAGGCCGAGACCTCAAACAAGCAAATCAAGCGGATCCTGCAAAAGACCGTAACAGAAATGGGGAAGGGATGGAAGGACAAGCTACCCGATGCACTATGGGCATACCGTACAGCATACAAGACACCCATAGGCATGTCCCCATACCAGCTCGTGTACGGGAAAACATGTCATTTACCCGTCGAGATGGAACACCGAGCGTATTGGGCCATCCGGAAATGGAACATGGACTTTAATGGTGCCGGACGCAAAAGAAAAATGGAGATAGCTGAGTTAGAAGAATGGAGAGACAAAGCTTACCACAACTCAGCTATATACAAAGAAAGGACAAAAAGGTGGCACGACAAAAAGATAAAGATAAAGGTATTTAAGGTTGGAGATAAGGTCTTGCTATTCAATTCACGGGTGAAACTCTTCGGGCATGGAAAATTAAGAAGTAAATGGGACGGACCATACACGGTTATTGACACCTCGTCACATGGAGCAATCACACTTCAAGACGACGAAGGTAAAATATTTAAGGTAAATGGTCAGCGCCTTAAAATTTATTTCGAGCCCGATAAAGATAAAGAATTTGATGTCATGCACTTGATTAATTTAAATTTTCTCTCATGATAGCTCTTTCTTATCTATATCCCGTAGTAGCTCTTTCCCTGAAATAATTTTAGCAAGCAATCAACCGAGAAAAAGAAGGGGACCCGAGGGGCCCACTACAGTTCGGCCGAACCCCCTTGCTGGTTCGGCCGAACCAGTACTGACCCCAAACGGTCACTTTTTTCTTTCATCTTTTGTCTCCAACGGTCACAAGATCAAATCTCCCTGCTTAGTGCCTTCCATGCTGCGGGAAAAATCAAATTAATTCTTTCCATGCTTTTATCTATAAATGAAGGTGTTTTCTTTCATTTTTCCCTTGCACCTTTCTTCCACCTTGTCCATTTCGCACAAAAAAAAAAAGCTTTTGCCCAGCACCATGGACAGTAGCATCCCAAGCCTCGACGTCTCCGTCACCACCAGCGAGCTTTGCCGCCAAGTCGGCCTCGAAGACATCCTTGATCATGTCTCCATTCCCGGCGAGCAAGCCTTGATGATCCATGATCTACCGCTCGCTATTGAACCTCCACCCACAGCAGCAAGAACACCCTCCAAGAGCTCTCCCGCTGCTGTGGCACCTCGCCAAAAGAAGGGGAAATCTACCCCCAAGAAGAAGAGCGCCGACGCCGCCGACAACGCTCTCCTTGCCGGAGAGAAGTACGTCGGCACCCTCGCTACCAAGAGCGGGCAGGTGGTGCACCATCAATATGAGGGGCGCAACCTGCCTAGCCCCATCAAGAAGCCCGGCGAGAGGTTCAAGATCAAGGGAATCCGCGGTGGCGGAAAGCAGCTCATCCCGCCGCTTACCTCGGCGGAAAAGAGAGACGCCCGCGAATCCGTGGGCGACACTCCTCCTAAGAGGATAAGGAGGCGTCTCTCTCCCTCTCCCATCAAGAGAGCAGGGGGAATGTATGAAAGCGAGGAGGAGAAAACTCCTAAAAAAAGCCCCTACCAAATCCTCCTCGCTAAACACGTTGATCTCCGCGAAGCCCATGAACGCCTACGTGATAATGTCGCGGAGATCAAAGACGCTATTGAAGACTTGAAGGATGCCCGGGCGAGCCATCGCCGCAGCACCAACTCCAAGATCAAGCGTCTCTTCAAGGACGCGGGGAAGGAGGACGAATACGACGTTTAAAATGAACCTTCCCGCGTTCATCATTTCCCGCGAGCACATTTTTATCATTTTTTCAATTCCTCAAGATTGTAATGCGCCTGCTCTTTTAAATTTTTAATCATATTAGTGCTCCCCGGTCTTCCCTTACCGGTAGAGCAAGTTTTGTTTCGAAATATCTTTGTCTATTTTGAAGAAAACAGGCAAAAAGGCAAGTGTGGGGGGACATCGCGGAAAGCAAAGACAAACACACGCGTAGCGCGCAGAAACATCACGAGGAAAACAACACAAACACAACCTGCGAAACAGAGCACCGGTGGGGCCCGGGCCGGTTCGGCCGAACCCACGAGGGTGGTTCGGCCGAACCCTGGTGGGTCCCACTCGGTCCCTGCTTCCTCGTGGCACTTGAGTTTGTTTCCCACACTTCCTTTTCGCCTACTTTATTTGTCAAGTTCATTACTGAGACGCGAAAAACAATTACTAAAACTTGACCAACTAAAACTTGGGAAGATTTCTTTTGAATACCTTTTCCCAAGTCTCTCCCTAATGCTCTCATGATGATCTTGCACACTTTTTATTACTCGCTTCATCACCACTTGCCTGTGAACAAATAATCAAATCCATAGGACCCATGTTTTTCTAGATTATTGGCAAGTGTGATATGGCTCGACGAAATGATCTTATGCTTAGCTTACCGAGTCCTTGGGAATTTTATTTCACAAAACAAAAATACCATGGCTTCATGCTCCTCTCTTGATACAAAAATTCCTACCAATGCCATATGATGATCATACCTTGCAAAACTTACATACATATGCTGCTTGTGATTGCAATGAGCTTTACCAAAATTGAGTGACCCTAGAGAGAAACTTGTCATGCTCTCTTGATCAAGATCACGTACACTCCACCGAGAAAAAAAAAAAAAAAAAAAAGGGGCTGAACTCCTACACTAGGAGCTAGCACCCCACCAAAATAAAGACACTCCTCGTTTGCACCTCTTTTTACCTCTCTCTCTCTCAATCACGCATAAACGAGACATGGCTATGTAAAAAAAAAAAAAAAAAAAAAAAAAAAAAGAGAGAGAAAAGCTCACACGAGATGAGCAATGAAAAGAAAGCTCACAAAGATGAGCAATGAAAAAGAGAGAAGAAAAGAGATGCTCAAGCATAGAGCAAGAAAAGAAAAGAAAGAAAATAAAAAGATAGCCATGTCTCGAAAATGCAAAATAAAGAGAGGCCAATTGCAATAGGAGTTGTCACTTTTTCATATCCATACACACACGCACTTCTTGATCAAGGTTACATGACTTGGCTTCTCCATGGATCCTTTCTTTTGGCTTAGCAATATTTGTGATACAAGTATGCCTCTCTCATTCCCTACCGAGCTCCACATACAAGCCTAAGAAGTAGGAAAAAGAGAGGCAACACAATGCCTTGGTGAGGAAAACACTTTTTGAGCGATTCAAGAGAATCGAAGAGGAGCGGGAGTCATGTTGTTTATTTTCAAAACTTTCAAAAACCCAAGGTGCTTAGTGAGCAAAAGTATAGTGACTTGAGTCATGAGCTGTTCCACTTATCAATCATCCAAGAATGCATGTTAGCCACCGTCATGTTCACAAGTAAAAAGGTGTGGCTTGTAATAACATGTGTGCAGGTCTCTAAGGGGAGAGATCTCTCAACTTACGCTCCCACCTTTACTCGAGGACGAGCAAAGAGCTAAGTGTGGGGGTCTTGTTGACGGTCCTTATGGTCCAATTTTACCGTCAACATGTTGCATCTTTTTGAATCAAACACCATCACCAAGAATAGACATAGGGATTATTTCTAACAAATTCCACTAGTCTTGGTGAAATTATGAACGCAGGTGCAATTCATATGAAAACAGGGGAAAACATGCACGAAACATGGACTTTGCAATCGACGGATTTTCCCGGACTAAAGAATATAGTCCAAAAGCCCAAAACCACAAAACAGAGCCTCAACATCAAACCAAGCAAGTTGATTGGGCCAGTACACAGCCAGGGGAAGGCACCGAGAGAAGAATCAAGCCCAGGGGAATCCAGGCCGGTTCGGCCGAACCACCCTAGTGGGTTCGGCCGAACCGACAGTGGGCCCCCCGGCCCATCTTTCTCCGGCGGTTTGTCACCGACGTCCGGAGGTCGGTTCCACCTGCAATTAATGCCACCGACGTCCGGAACCGCCTCCAAGTTGCCGACCTTCCAAGGCTATAAATAAAGGGCTACACCCCCCTCTCTCAACACACCACCAACATCAAGATACAAGACAAAACTCTCATCCTTAGGCCAAGGGCCTCTTGTATTTTAGTAGAATAGGAGAGAGGGCAAGGAAGAGGAAGGAGTGTTCCTCCCTTTTGTAAAGTGGAGTAGTATTTCCTTTTCTTTTACCTTGGCGTGTAAACACTCTTTTTGGTGATTTATACGTGGTGGTCTACTTATCTATCGTGACATATCTTTGTGTTAGACGTAATTCTTGTTATACTTGTTTACGGGATCATCGCTTCGCAAGAAGTACTCTAGCTTTCTGAACTCGGTTCTAGGCCGAGGCTAGAGTAGTGGTCAATAGCATAGACGTGGTGTCTAGGCTGGAGATCGCCTTTGTTTGCTGTGTGCCCCACGGTTTGTAGAGGTAGGTGGCAGGAAGTGACAGCCCTGTCATCCAAAGGAACCCTCCACGTTCGGGTACATAGTAGAGCTTTCGTAGACCGGAGTGGCTTGGCAGACCAAGCCTAAGACGGTGCCCGAAGTAAACAAGTCTAGCTTGCGTTCGTCTACCTTTAAAGGATAAATAGATAAGAGTCACCCTCTCGACCCTATTTTGCTACGTTGTCTTGGTTGTCCTTGGGTAAACTAACCTTGTTGCAGAAATACTCTGTTCCCTGCGGATATAAATACGATACCTTGGAATACTCCCGGGTGAAGTGCTACAACGGTATTCCGTGCGCTTGCGGATTCATTCGTGACGTAAGAAATACCAACAGCCTTCCCACCAAAACTCGGTACGGAGATCCTCATACATCTTTGTGTTCCCTGGGTGGATCGAGTAGCGAGAACAGATGAGCCTCTCGCAAGATCTCATCTCGAATCCCTGCACCTCCAGGAACCACAATCCGATCCTTGTACCAAAGTACACCATCACCATCCACTCCGAACCCGGTGCCTTATCCTCCTTTATCTTTCCCTTGATCGACTCCACAAGACTGTCAACCTTTTGCTTTTCCTTGATCCGATCTCCAAGAAGACTCGTGATCCTCAACTCATAGAGATAGCCCTCGGGAATGAGCTCCACTCCATCCCTCATCATCTCCTCGGACACCTCCGACCGACTCGTCATGAGAGAAGTGCAATAGGCCTTGCGACTCGGCGCATCTGCAACAACGTTGGCCTTGCCGGGATGGTAGTTGATGCTCAAATCATAATCCTTGATCAACTCAAGCCATCTCCTCTGCCTCATGTTCAGCTCGATCTGCGTGAAGATATACTTGAGGCTCTTATGATCCGTGAAAATCTCACATCTGCCACCGATGAGATAGTGCCTCCATGTGACATCCCCACCTCGCAAGGCGAGAGGGATAGTCGAACAGGATCGTATCGGGAGACATTCGACGAAGCGAACGTTCATTGCACATACGTTAACGATACATCCACCATTTCCTTATACATATTTGTGTTACATGAGTGACATGTTCTACATCTGAAGTTAAAGTTATTATTATACATAGAGTTCAAAATTCAGATTTCAATACATATACAATGAGCGGAAGCGTAAAGATAATCTCGACGATAGTTGCCTAAAATGTGACACATCAGCCCGTAGATGTGCCCACTCTTCTCGACAATCTCACCTGCACAAAAATGTTAACAACAAAGCCCTGAGTATCTAATATACTCCGCAAGTCTTACCCGACAAAAAATGGTTTCTAAAACCGACTCCTAGTATGCAGGGGGCTGACCGGGTTTGCTGGAAATAGCCAAAAACAGCACCTATGTTTTTCTGAAATTTCAGGTTTTAGCCATATTCAAAGGGTTGGGACGTGGATATAAATTTAGTGAGCATTTCTAACAAAACATGGTTGCAATACATGAAGTAATTCTTCAAAATCAGCAAGCTTCTTCATCATATTCTCTTTGTTACTACGATGTAATCTGCTCGAGACAAGTGGTACTCATCACCGCGAGGGACGGCGATATATATCGATTTACACCCTGCAGGGGAAACCCAAATGCACGACATACGCATCATTTAAGAACACGTATGGCCACCTTTCACAAGATTATCATAGATATGAGCCGGGTCCACCCTCCGAGTGTGCATTCCACATGCAACCACAGTAGCGTCGGGTCCAAGGGTAATAACACACCCTCCATCTACTCACAAACCCGTGCATCCACCGTGACCAACACTTTGCACAAAGGGTGGAGCGACCGTCCAACACTACGACTCTCAAGTTACATCAGTTTACCAACTCCCATACGAAGGTATGCATTTGGTACACAACTCAATACTTGCTCGCGGAGTCACAACGAACGGTCCTTGACCGACACATACGGGGCTATGGCGAACAAGGGCCAACCTTGCCACCGCATCCTACACATGCTCTTCCCCGTACGGTCTCCAATTTAACCATGTGAGAGGTAACAATATTTGAAACCTAAACCGAGAGGTCTCCTAACCACTCGGTGTTGCTACCGGTGACTCATTTAAGCATAGCCATTCTATCGAAAAAGATTATACCTATCCAAAGACCATAGGCAATAGAGATCATAATGCAACTAGGGTTGCGATCAACTCCTAAACATAAATGCACAATACATAAACATAGACATAGGTGAATTTAAACCAAAAACTAAACAAGTGGGATTATGCACCGGGGCTTGCCTTGGCTTTGTTCGAAGTTAGCACTCTCAATCAAGTTCAATTCAGCGGGATCCTCTTCGTGATTTCTTTCTTCGGTCGGGGTCCCTATATGGATGCAATGCATGATGTGAGTATGGATGCATACACAGATGTTTAGTTCATGGAACTTTCTCAATAAAGAAATCTAATGCAATGGTTGCATAAAATAAACATGCTCATGGGGAGATCAAGATGATTGCTTATGATGAAAATTTATATCGAGATGTCATGGGGACAACCTCCTAATTAAAATAAACATAAACTATATATCATAAGTCATCCTCTTTATGCTAGCAATTTATATGGCATGACAAATCAAGCAAAGCATGTGCATCAGATTTGATAATCATTTAGAAGTGATGCTGCCATGATTATGAAAAGCATGGTTGATATACGACATTATTCTATCCATAGAGCTATATGGCAAAATGATGGTCGGTGCATTACACACTTAGCAAGATCTTAAGCAATGAGTGCTGTCCTATTCAATTAACGTACAACCTTGCAAAAACATAGCACATGGCAGAATGGCATACACTCATAAGCAATAATGCAAATTAATACCCACACTTAAACATAACCAAGCCTATATGTCATTTTTCATGCTCACTTCATCCTATCATCTCATGAATGACCATTAAGCATATAAGTTATATGACAATATATGAGGCAATTATTATGACTTACATTCCTAAACATGAATTCTATGGTAGAACATGATTTGCTCATAATAAGCATCAGGAACAAATAATATGATATTTTTGTTTGCGTTTTTCCTAATTAAACCTTTATATGCAAATATGTGCTAGCTAAGTACATAATGATAAATATGATGAAAACATGTATGAATGCACAAAAGCCATGTACCAGAGGGTCCAATATGTTATGTAAAGTGCTCATGTCAATTCTCATAAATTTTACATTCTTCAAGATTTTTATATGGGTTTTAAAAGCATAACAAGCTGCCATTTCCTTTTACATAAAACTTTCTTTTCTTCCACAGAAACCTAGGTAAAACATTTGACCATTGCAAAGTTCATGTTTCAAGGATTCCAAAACATTTTAGTTTGCATTTTTCTCATTTTTATTTCAGGAGATATGATTTTTGTTTAAAGTAGCTAACAGATTTACCGTTTTTCTGGATTTAGGGTGTGTGAACAGTAAAACAAAATCAGAGCTCATGTGTATATTTGGATCTTCTATTTTCTTAGGATAAGGCTGTGATTTGAGCATGAGAGATTGTGACACCCCGTGTCACAATTTCACAATGTTACTTGTGCTAACGGGAGAACATGAGATAATAGGTCAAAGTCCTAGTAGGGTTTTATTTTTCCCAAAACCCTAGCTTTTGAGATCTCAAACCTTCTCCAAAATGGTAACCCCAAATTTTCGCACAATCTGGTAGAACACATCAAGACATGAATTTAGGACATTTTTCTTGAATTTTTGGAACAGCACAAATCCCTAGAAAAATCCAACTCTAAGCAGAAACAGCACCTGTTCAACAATTTTTGTAAATTTTTACATTCCGAATTTGAACTTTGGCCTTTAAGGAAAGTTGTTACACATAATCTACCGGACCCACAGAAATTTTGGTTTGCAAAAATGTCAAAAGGATCAAAATCCATGAGCAATTTACAGAGAAGGACAGCAGTGGCAAAACTGTAAATAGAGAGAATATCAATTGAACAGAAATCGGCACGGTGGCCGGGGCCACCGTCGGCGGCGTTCGCCGCCGGTGCCCATGCCGGTTAGGCGCCGCCCGTCCTCGCCGCTCTGTGCAGTCCCACGCGTCGTCCATCGCCGGTTAGCTTCGCCTCGAAGCGTGTGCGCTCGGCCGTCGATGGCGGGGAGAGAACTCGCCATGGCCGCCGCCGGGATTTTTCCCTGCGCCGCCCCTCCTCTGCACCGCAACGCCCACATTTGCGCTCTAGCTCCTCGCCAACTCCTTGCGCATCTCCCCACCAGCTTCCGGCCTCCCTTCGCCTTCGAGTGTTACAATCCCCGGAAGAGCCGACGAGCCCTGTCCATCCGCTCCCGCGCCGGCGAGCTCGAATCCGTCCCCTTCGGGTGAGCTCATGCTCCCCCTCCAACGCTGGAAGATGCTCAAGGGTCTAGCTGAACCTCACGTCTCTCCCCGGGTCAAGCCGAGCCCGGACGGTGAAGGCATTCCCTTTCTTCTTCATCGCCGGTCACCGCACCCCGCCACCCCGTCGACGCCGGCTCACTCCGGACCACCTCAGCCTGCACCGACCCTGCGCCGTTCGTCTCCGTGCGAAGGTGCAGCTCTGCGACCCAACCGCTTCCTTCCTCTTGCCCTGGCGAGCACGAGCTCCCACGCCGAAGACGCCGCACCCGCCATAGCTCGACGCGAGCTAAGCTCCGTCCATCCCCTCACCTCGCCACCATCACCAGTAGATGCGCCGTGGAAAACCGTGCTCAGGCGGCCAAGCCCGGCCCCGGCGGCGAGCCCTAGCGTGCCGCCGGTGAGCTCCGCCGCCGCTCCGGCGAGCCCCCTCCGCGCGCCACACTTAGAAAATTTTCGAATCGCGCTGAAATTTCATAACGGTGAAGGATTTTAGAAAAATCATATCTCGAGATTTACACCACGGATTTGAACGATTCAAAGCGCGTTGGAAAGTTTGTGACATGTACTTTAGCATGGTGAACATGAACACCTATGGTTATATAGTAAAAATTAATTTTTGAGTGAGATGAAAATGCTATCGTGACCAGACGCATAGACAAGATTGCATTTTAAAAATGGTGTAACTTCTGGACCCCAGATCCAAACTGCATGAGCAAGGGCTCTTTGGAAAGTAGATAACTTG
This sequence comes from Chloris gayana, assembly GCA_031894775.1. Classification (NCBI taxonomy): domain Eukaryota; kingdom Viridiplantae; phylum Streptophyta; class Magnoliopsida; order Poales; family Poaceae; genus Chloris; species Chloris gayana. The sequence continues at coordinate 28,281 of JAUNZO010001020.1, read as the reverse complement.
TACTTTAACGTGGTAACATAATCCCAGTACTTCATGTGTAGAAAAGTGAAGATTTAAGCGCTCTAAGATGCTAAACCGTTATGCCTGCGTGACAACTTGCCATTTTTGAAATTCAATAACTTTTTGAATACAGATCCAAATGAAACAACTATAGGCTCGTTGTAAACCTTGAGTTATGTACTTTACATGGACCAACATGAATCACCTAAGCTCTATAACAAAATATTAAGTTTTGAACACATTAAGATGGCTTCACGAGCAGCCTGTCAACCCGGACTTGGTGAAATAAAAATGGCCAAGTATGAGCTAAGCTCAAATGACCTTTTACTTTCTGTGATGGCTAGATGATTTTCACACTTGCATGACACAATTAAACAGGTCATAATCACGTTTATCTTTTTGGGCAAGAACGGTCATATATGACGTAGGTTTAATCGTAGCAAACCACATGAAATGATGAGTACTTATGTGCCCGATGTTTAACAAAGTGATAAAACTTCATCCTAAGAAATAAGCATCAACCTCTAGCTCACTAAGCAACAAGGAAGTATACCATATATTCTTGACCTTCAAAAACCAGCACATACATTTATACTAATTGGTGGACAATTTACCTAATTAGAAGGTTGTCCCCATGAAACAAACCGCACTTACCACCATCATGACCTATCATCACCACTCAAGAACGTGTTTAATTCATGCAAACGTGTCATTACATTATCTTATTGAGAAAGTTCCATGAACTATAACAGTCCGAATTCATCCATTACTCATACACTTCATATGCACTCATATAGGAATCCCGACCGGAGCTGAAGATCAAGAAGGGCACCCAATTGAAGTGAGAGAGTTCGAGTGTGCTGACTACGAGCCGAACTAAGGCAAGCCCCGGAGCATAACCTATGTTTTAAAAGTTCTCTTATTTTTCACATACGTCTATGATGTATTGTGCATTTACGTTTAGGAGTTGCTCGGAAACCTAGTTGCACTAGATCCTTGTATCCTGTGGTTTTGGTTAAGTATAATCCTGGTCGCTAGTGCTATGCTTAATAATGTCATCGGTAGCAACACCGAGTGATTTGGAGATCACCCGGTCTAGGGATTAAATTTGTTACCTCTCACATGATATTTATGAAATTGAGACCGTACGGGGAAATGCATGTGTAGGATGCGGTGGCAGGGGTTCGCCTATGTTCGCCATAGCCCCGTGCGTGTCGGTTGAGGACCGTGTGACTCCGCGAGCAAGTATTGAGTTGTGTACCAAATGCATACCTTCGTATGGGAGTTGGTAAACCGATGTAACTTGAGAGTCGTAGTGTTGGACGGTCTCTCCACCCTTTGTGCAAAGTGTTGGTCACGGTGGATGCACGGGTTTGTGAGTAGACGGAGGGTGTGTTATTACCCTTGGACCCGACGCTACTGTGGTTGCATGTGGAATGCACACTCGGAGGGTGGACCCGGCTCATATCTATGGTGATCTTGTGAAAGGTGGCCATACGTGTTCTTAAATGATGCGTATGTCGTGCATTTGGGTTTCCCCTGCAGGGTGTAAATCGATATATATCGCCGTCCCTCGCGGTGATGAGTACCACTTGTCTCGAGCAGATTGCATCGTAGTAACAAAGTGAATATGATGATTAAACTTGCTGATTTTGAAGAATTACTTCATGTATTGCAACCATGTTTTGTTAGAAATGCTCACTAAATTTATACTCATGCTTCCAACCCTCTTAACTTGGCTAAAATATGAGTTAGACAATTGCTTTAATTGCTGTTTTTGCAAGTTCCCGCAAGCCAGGTCAAGCCCCCTGCATGTTAGGGTGGGTTCTTAGAACCATTTTTGACGGGTAAGCCTTGCGGAGTATATTAGATACTCGGGGTTTGTGTTGCAACTGTTTTCAGGGTTCCCGCAGCCCGACTATTGTGATTGCTGCGGGAAGTATGTGTGTCAAAGCGAGGAACCTCGGGAGTGGACCGTGGAGTGGGTTCCCGCTTCACCGACTCAAGAGTGAGGCCATGCCGTATGGGCTGGCGTGGTTCTCCTAAGTTAACTATATATATATGTGTATCGTCGAGATGTTACGCTTCCGCAAAGATATTATCAAGTATTGTAAAATCACTTCACGTATGTATTGTAAATCCGAGACTTGAACAATGGCTTGTAATACTAAGAAATTATGTATGAAACCTGTTACTCAAGTAGTGTTTCCTATGTAATAAAATGCTGAATGTATTCCCGAGGTATGTGCAATGAACGTTCGCTTCGTCGAATGTCTCCCGATACGATCCTGTTCGACAATCCCTCTCGCTTTGCGAGGCGGGGATGTCACGAGAGATGGTTGCAAAAGATGGATAGGAAAGTGATACAAACATGGTGAGCTGATGTTCAAGAAAAAGCTCACCGGAGAAGCAAAAACCGACGGTGAAACTCGACGTATTCTTGATGCCATACTTGAGGAAGAGCTTGGAGATTAATCAAAACACACCATGCAAAAGTTGGAGGGAGTCCAAGTGAATCCTTTTGCTGCCCTTGCTCATGCCAAGGTGAGCCATGGCATGGAGTTTCATGGTGGGTAGCTATGGTGGTTGTTCTTGGAGAGGAGAAGAAAGGAGGAAGAAGATGAAGACTTGACTTGGGCTCTTGACCAAAGAGAGAATGAGGGAGGGGAGTCTCTGGACGTGGTGCTGGCCTTAGGCTGGTCACTTGTTGTGTTGCTTGGTGGAGAAGGAAGCAAAGAGATAAGAGAGGAAGTGGGTCCTACAAGTTGAAAATTCTGCCACTGGTACTGTTGCAGTCAAGAGAAAATCAACGAGATTTTTATTGGGGTTGCCAATTTTTGTGGTGGTGTAGAATGAAATTTGGGACAACTTTTATATAGAACTTTTCTTGAGATTCGGCCTACAAAAATTAATAAAATTCCTACACCAGAAACTGTTTTTCTGCTTTTGCTGAATTTGTAGGGCTGTTTAACCTTTACCAAAAATTATGGTAACATCACTAAAATTCCTATTTTTGAATACCCTTGATGATTATGAAAAATTATTTGTATGGTTATATTAACATCTTTTTAATTGTGTGCATAATAACCTATAGGCAATATTGAGAGCACTTGTATATGAGTTAGATATTGCAATATGGCTATGTGTCATTCTATGCATATTTTAACATAGCAACTTATAGACAGCAATTAAGCAATAAAACACTTCTAAATAAAATCCCCATGATGAAACATAACTTTTCTTATGACTGAGCACCAAAAGAAAATATGAATTTTCATAAGCCTTTCCAATGATGCAAGGACAATGCAAAAATAGTGTACTTAAGGAAAATGTTAATATTTATCATGACATGCTCAAATGCACCAGAACCATGTGTGATATGATGAACCATGCTAACTGAAATGGTGTGTTCAAATTTGGTGAAGTTTTATTTACAAAACCGTTTCATTTTTAAGTCCAATCTAGGGCTTATCGTGAAGCCTTCTTAAGGGGCCTAAAACTTAACTTTTAGCCATAGAACTTGGGTAAACCAATTGTGGTCATCTAAAGTACATTCTTTAAGGATTCCAACGAATGTTCATTTGCATCATTTGGATTTGTATAGCAAAAGTTATTGAATTTTTAAAATGCAAAGTTGTCATGTGTCCTTAACGGGTTAGCACTTTAAAGTACTCGGATCTTTTATTTTCCTCACATAAAGTACTTGGATTATGCTACCAAGGCAAAGTACACAACATCTACTTTCCAACGAGCGTTTATTCATGTATTTTGGATCCAGGATATGAAAGTTACGCAATTTTTAAAATCCAATCCTGTTAAGCTTTGTGGCCGTGATAGCATCTTAAGGTTGTTCAAATTTGTATTTTCGCAATATAAACATATATGTTCATTTGATTCATTTCAAAGTAAAAGTTTCAAACTTTCCATAACACCTTGAATCGTTCAAATCCGAGCTCTAGAAATGAAGTTGTGCAATTTTTAAAATGCTTGAAGTTCACGGATTTTACACATGCCAGCGCGTTTTTCAAATTTTTTCTAAGTGTTGGGCGCGCAGGGGGTCATCGGAGACGGCGGTGGTGCTTGCCGGCGTTGAGCTAGGGCTCGCCGTAGGGGCTGTGCTTGGCCGCCTGTGCGTTACTCGAGACGGTGCATCTACTGGTGGAGGTGGCGAGGCGGGAGAGTGAGCGGAGCATAGCTCGCGACGGCAATGGCGGAAGAGGCAAACTCCGGCGTGGGAGCTTGTGCTCGCCACCGCGCGAAAGAAGGGGCGGTCAAGGCGGGGGCTTCACCTTCGCACGGAGAAGCGCGGCGTAGGGTCGGTGCAGGCGGAGGAGTGCTGGAGATGGCTGGCGTCGACGAGGTGGCGGGGTTCGGTGACCGGCGGTGGAGAAGAAAAGAGAATCCGTCGCCGTCCGGGCTTGGCTCGACCCGGGAAGCAACAAGGAGGTTAGCCAGACCCTTGGGCACCTTTCGGAGGCGGGACACTACATGAGCTCACCCGAGCACAAGCAATTGAGCTCGACGGCGTGGATGGCGGAACCGGAAGCTCGGTTTTGATTTTTGCGAAATTGAGGTGCTTAGGGGAGGAGGCAGTGGCTGGAGGAGAGAGCTGGGGCTGCGTAGGGAGATGGGGAGCACTTGCGCACGCAATGGAGGCGCTGCGGGTGAGGAGAGGTGCGGCGCACGGGGATGACCTAGGGCGGCAGCCATGGTGGAAAATGGCCATCGCCATCGACGGCCGTGGGCGCCGGCTTCCGGGCGAAGGGAAACGGCGATGGACGACGCGTGGGGCTGCACAGGCGCGCGAGGACGGCGGTGCCTAATCCGGCATGGGCGCCGGCGGCGAGCGCCTCCGGCCGGTGGCCCCGGCCACCGTGCCATTGCTATTCAAAGAAGTTCCCACTTATTCACGATTTTGCCATCGAGTTGTTGGTTCTGGTTTTGCCCATAGAATTTAATTCGTTTGACATTTTTGCAAACCAAAAATTGTGGTGATTCAGTGGATTGTGATGAGCAACTTTTGTTATAGGTAAAAGTTCAAATTTTGCTTGTAAAAATTTACAGAAATTCATGAACAGATGCTGTTTTTAAACATTGATTGAATTTTTCTAGGGAATTGTGCCACCCTAAAAATTTGGGAAAAATGTCCTAAAATCATGTTTGGATCTCCTCTACCAGGATATGCGAAAATATTGGCATACTTGTGTTGAGGAGCCTTGAGTTTTAAATAGTTGGGGTTAAACTATATTTGAATTTTAAATTTTTTTCAAATATGCTAATTCATTATTTCATGTATTCACTCCCTTAATTAGTGCTCAATTCCTGCACTTAAGGTTTTGACATTGCTTACCTGTTATTATGTGACATGGGATGTCACACTCCAAATCTTCAAAGCATGAACAACTCGCTGCAAGCTCAAGATCATGAGTGGGATAGTGCTTCTCATGTGTCTTCAACCGCCTCGAAGCATAAGCCACAACCTTCCTGTTCTGCATGAGCACACAACCAATCCCCTGAGTGGAAGCATCACAAGTACACCTGGAAGTCCCGACTAAGATCCGGCAAGGTGAGCACGGGTGCGGTGGTCAATCTAGTCTTGAGCTCCCGAAAGCTCCTCTCACGCTCCGGGGTCCACTCAAAGGTGACATTATCCTGCAAGAGCTCCGTCATGGGACGAGCTATCCGAGAGAAATCCTCCACGAAGCGACGGTAGTATCCAGCCATCCCCAAGAATTTCCTCACATCCTTGACACACTGCGGTGACGGCCAACTCACAACCGTCCGAACCTTCCCAGGATCCACACACACTCCCTTGGCATTGATGACATGCCCTAGGAAAGCCACCTCCTCAAGCCGAACCTGTACTTGCCGAACTTGGCATACAACCGATGCTCCTTCAGCCTCTCCAAGACAACCCTCAAGTGATGTGCATGCTCTTCGGCGGACTTTGAGTACACAAGGATGTCATCAATGAAAACCACCACAAACTTATCCAACTCTGCCATGAAGACCTTGTTCATCATGTTCATGAAGTAGGGAGGGGCATTGGTCAAGCCAAAGGAAGCAACAAGTGAACTCGAACTGCCCATACCGTCCGAGAATAGATAAGAAGCAAAATTCAAGGAAGGGCGATCATGCAACAAAGATAACAACGGAATTGACAAAGCGGTAACAAAGATCCATACCTACTCACGAAGGCAGTCTTAGGAATGTCACACTCGCGGATTTTCATTTGATGATAGCCGGATCTCAAATCAATTTAGGAGAAATACTTTGCACCCTTCAGCTGATCAAACAAATCATCAATCCGCGGCAAGGGGTACTTATTCTTGATGGTGACCTCGTTCAAAGAACGATAGTCAACACACATCCCGTCGGCACCATCCTTCTTCTTCACAAACGAACAGGGGATCCCCAAGGTGAGGCACTTGGGCGAATGAACCCCTTACTCAACAAATCATCAATCTCCTGCTTAAGCAACACCAACTCATCGGAAGACATGCGATACGGCCTCTTAGCAATAGGGGCCGTGCCAGAAGAAGATCAATCACAAACTCAACATCCCTATCTGGTGGATGCCCCGGCAAATCATCGGGAAAGACCTCGGGATACTCACAAACCACGGGTATCTCGCTCAAGTGACAAACCCCGCAAGTGACAAAGCTGTGCCGGCAACTTGGAAGCAACCGGTGTGAAACACACGACCACTCCTCGGTGGTTCACCGAGGTCACAATCCTCTCATCACAATAAATCACCCCCTTGTTCCTTGTCAACCAATCCATCCCAAGAATCACCTCAATCCCGGAAGACGGCAAGAGAGCCAAATCAGCCAAAAACCGAACACCCTCAATCAAGATCCGAACTCGACGGCAACCCGTCACACACTTTGAAGCACCAAGTGGAGAAATGGCGAGCACAGGAAAATCGAGCAAGACGACGGGAATCTTAAGCTTCGTAACGAACGCAGAAGACACGAACGATCTAGTCGCACCAGCATCGAAAAGAACGAAGCTAAACATGAGTTAACCGGAAACTCACCAAGGACGACGTCCGGCGCCTGCTGTGCATCCTCAACGAGTGAGGTGGTGAAGCCTAGCACGAGAGGCACTCTGCTGCGGCCGCTGTCTAGCTGCCGACCGCACAGGACGGGGAGCACTCGCGGAACTCGCTGCTCGCTGCGGCGGCTGCGCTGCCGGCTCGGGTGTGGTGAAGGTGGTAGGAGCTCTCGACCCACGTTGGGACACGAGTAGTACTTGTGCCCCGCCCGACCGCACCGGAAGCACCTGTTGGCGAAGGGCATCCCACCGCTCGGGGGCCTCCACCCGACTGTCGTGGTGCTGGAGCACGCTGGTATCGCTGACCCTGCGGTGCGAACTCGCCTCTGCCCGAGCTGCCAAACTGCGCAGAACCGCCAAACCGCCCTCGTGGTGGGCGAGTGAACTCGCTGCTGGTGCCCAGACAAACCTCTCGCCTTTGCTGTCCTCCGGATCGGTCTAGCTGCCCTCCCGACCTCTTGTGTGCCTCAATCCTCTTGACCTTCTCAATGCTATTCTCAACCTCAATGGACTTATCCACTAGCTCCTTCAGGGTAGAGCACCCCGCCACGTGGGGTCCAATCTCGGCCTTGAGACCCCGCTTGAAGTAATAAATCTTGTCCTGTTCAATGGGAAATAGCAATTCACGAAGAGGAATGAGATGAAGAGAAAACAACATAGAACGTATTGAGCAAAACATCGAGAAGTGTAGATAGTGATTATTTGAGATGAAAAACTGAAGGAGAGATTTTTTGACCTGCTCGGTGGAAACGTCACGAGGTGAGTAGCGTGACAGCTCAGTCCACCTGTGGTAGTACTCGAGCACACCCATCGATCCCATCTTCAGGTTCCGGAACTCATCCGCCTTCCTGTCCATCACTCCCTTGGGGATGTGCTCGAGCTCGAACTCCTGCTCAAACTCATCCCAAGAGATACTCGTCTCGGGTCCTGGTGGTTGGCCACGTAAGTGTCCCACCACGCGCTAGCTGCACCTCCGAGCAAGTAAGTAGCCGGTGACACACACTCGGCGTCGGTGCACTCCATCATCACTAGCTGCTTGGACACCGTCCCGAGCCAGCTGTCAACGTCCAAGGGGTCGGTGCAGTGAGAGAACGTCTCGGCTGCAGCCTGCGGAAGGCCTTCTTCCTCAAGTCGACCGGCTGCGGCCTGCGTGCTGTGGCTGCTGCTGCTGCTGCTGCTGCAAGATCTGCTCGTGGTGCTGTTGTTGCTGCTGCTGCTGCTGCTGTAGCATCTGCATCAGACCTCCAAGGATGTGGGTCCGGTTCGCCATCACGTCGGCGAGAGTCCGAGCAGGGGAGGCGGTGGTGGTATCTCCTGCTGCTCGGCCTCCTCCCGCTGGGCTGGCGCCTCCTCGCTGTGCTGGTGCCTCCTGCTGTCCGAGCAACCTCCGGCTCTCCAGCCTGCGAGACCCGGTGGTGCCTCTCCACCGCGGCCACACCCAGGGCCACGAGCGCCCACGGCTCCTCCTCCACGACCACGGCCTCTCGCACCGCGGCCTCGCGCAGCTGCTGCGGGAGCTGCACGACCTCCGCCACGGCCACGCCCTCGGCCACGTCCTCCGGGGGCCTGCTCGTCAACCTCCATAGCTGCCTGGTCAAACCGCACGTGTAGACCCCTTCCTCTCGGCATCTGTTAACAAAGGCACAAATCCAACGGTTAGTACGGGTTATCCAACACTTTCTTCAAGTTTTGAAAGAATCTTCATGAGTAAAAGAATAGCATGCAGATCATTCATCCAAGCAAACATGGTAAGGCATATCCATTCAGTCACATCTTACGTTGAGAACTTTAAACGTTAAGACAGATTTCAAAGTTTGATGAAAGGAGCTTAGCAGATTAAAGATCTAGATCATGTCCTTATGGTTACGTCCAGTTTCTACGGGTCTCGTTCCTACGAGTCAAGTATGGCTCGATACCAATCTGTGAAGACCCGAATTTCACCAACGTGAAACCCGGACCCTTTGTACCTCTATGTCACTCCCGGGAGTGTGGCACGTACATCCAACACATGTTAGTACAGAAAAACCATAAATATAAAGAGTAATCAAGGCAAGATAATAGAATCTCCAAGTACATTATTAAAATGCATAAATCTCAATCTCAGGAGTACAAGAGCGTGGCACATAGGCCATCGCGAAATCATGGTAGGAGTCTAGCGAAGCGGAAGCAAGCGGAAGCAAAGCGGAAGCATCTCTCGGTGAAGAACCGTAGTGAAGTCCATACCCACATGCAACTCGAGTGTAGGCGAGACCGTCACTCCTCCTCGTCGGCTCTCTCAACCGGCTCGGCCGGCTCCTCGGCAACGGCGTTTGAAAAACAAAGTGATAAAGCCGTGAGTACATAACGTACTCAAGCAAGCCGCAAACTACCTAGCAACAATGTATGCATGTTGGGATAGTTCAAGGAAAGGCAAGGGCTAGCACCTAAAGCATTATTCCTCAAGTCTATGTGAATCATATTTTATTATTAGTCAAATTTTATAAGTGGCCTTGCAGGAAACAACACAATCCTGCAAGGGTCAAGTTTTATGTCCCGCACACCTCCACGGGACCACAGCTCGAGGCCGGAAGTAAAACACCTATCGAGAGGAGAAGTAGTAAATGCTAATCAAGTGGGTCACTCGGAGGTAGTGCCCATACTTTGGGCTAGACTATACGTATAGATTTATATATCTTTGCAGAGAGTAAGCAACCGTACCCACGTGAAGAGGTACTCAAACAAAAGACCACCGTCGTGGCCCAAGCAAAGCAACACTCACAAGATCACTACTCAAAGCATCGAATGGGTGGCGCCCATCCCTCGTGTCCGGGATCCTCTAACCACAACATAGGAAAAGAAGGGCCTGAAGGGTGTGACAAGGCGTACCACGGGCCGGGTGGGATATCCTCTCGCTCGCGGGTCGAGACAAACGCTCCAACACCCGCTACCACTAATCTCTACACCACGGCGGGCCACCCATTCCTCCGTTAAGTATCATGATCCAGCCCGCCCATACAAGTCACGTGGTATGCTAGTAGACCAAAGAGCAAGCAAGCACAAGAACCGGTCCTTAAGCTGCCGGGGCGAGTCACCATCCCTCTCCTCAAAACAACGAGTCTCAACAACAGGTGTCACCACAACAGGGGCCCCATAAACCCAAGGCCCCTACACAACCGTACCCGCAACAGTACTCTCCAAATAGAGACTCCCCGAAGTCTCCCAAGCACCCAACCACCTACACACTCGCCCCTGCAAAAGTCCTACAGGGTATCTAGTACGTAAACTCGACACCTAAGAAACACCTACAATTTATTTTACACAAAAACATGTATAGTCATCATGGGGTTCAATTAAGCAACTAAGCAAGTACTAAGCATGCGAGTAACAGTAGAACAACCTATGGCAAACAGTGGCAAGGATAGCATAGTATGGCATAGGTAAACTACAAGTGCAAGTAACCATTAATCATGCATGGTCCAATTTAATGCAAGTACTAAATAGGATCAAGAGTGGTCAAGGATTGCGGCTTGCACTGGATAGGGCTGCTCCCGGGCCGGGTCGGGGTACTCGTATCTGCTGTGCTTGGCGGGAACTCCTCAAACTGCGGCTCGGACGGAAACTCCTCGGCACCGTCCGACGGACGGATCGTGAAACAGGGGTTAGGCATGCTTATCGAGACAAAAGGAAAAAGTACGAAACGGACGACGGAAATTACGGTACTAGAACATGACCAAAAGCTACACTAACGCGTAGAGAACGTCGCTACGAGTCCAACGCAACCGACCGCGTATTTTTCCGAGTCTCCAGGAAAAAGATATGAATTTCCAAAGATAAATGAATTATGGAAATTCAGGAAAATCCAATAAATAGAAATGGAATATTCCCAGGAACATTCTTTGGCACGTGGGCGCCACGTCAAGACCACGTAGACGCCACGCCGGCGCCACGCGGACCAGAACCTCTATGAGTCGGCACCACGTGGCAACTCTTCCGCTACGTGGTCGCCACGTTGTCGCCACGCAGGTCGACACATCGGCGCCACCTCTACACCTACCCCCAACACGTGGCGCCACATCAGCAGAAATTCACGCCACATCGGCGGCCACGTCGGCGCCACCACAACGACCGAGAGAGGGCGGCGCCGCCCGTGCTCCGCCGCGGGGGCTGCCGGACTTGGCCCTTCCCGGCGCTACGGCTCGCCGCGGGCCACGCCAAGGGCACCATCATGCTCCCCGCACTCCCGCGCTTCGCGATGCACGGTCGCGAGGACCGGCACGCCGCGGCTCAACGGCGGGAGCTCGCCGGAGCAAGCGCGGCGGCGCGGGCAAGGGGAAAGTCCCAAACCTCGCCAAGACCGCGACCGGAGACCACCAAACGGTAGCTCATGCTTGCGCGAGGCTAACGGAACCGACCGCAGACCCAAAGACCCACCGGAGCATCGCCGGCGGTGAGTTCCGCGGCGGCGGCTCAACGGAGTTCCGCGATTTCCCCTAAAACTTCACCCTTTCTCCAGGACCGACGCGCGCACAAGTTAGGCGAGACCAAGACGCAGCTAACGGTACGGAGAGAGAGACATGAGCTTGCCTCTAAGCGCGTGCTCGCCGGCGTCCATGGAGGGCGGCGGCGGAACACGACGGGAGGTGCCAAATCACAGCCAATCCAGGAGGAAGAAAGAGGGGATCGTCGCGGGGACTTACCGGAAGCTCACGCGCGGCTCGAAGCGAAGGGGGCGGCTTGACTACGGCGGGCGACGAGGTTCGACGACGGCGGACGACGGGCGATGTGCGAAGGTTGACGGTGACCACGCAGTTCTTTGTTCCGCTGCAACCACGGGTCAATAGACACGCGCTTAGCGCCGGGAGGTAGGGCGGACGAAGGGGAATCGAGAACACGAGACAAGCTTGACCGAGGCTCACCGGAGATGGTGGACGGTGACGAAGAAGACGGCAGCCGAAACTTAGACGGGCCCGCTCTTTCTCTCCTCTCGCTCCAAACGCGACGGGAACCACACCAGCAGGAGCGGTGTCGCACGCCGTGCACGAGGACCAGCACGAGCAACGCTAGCCCGCTACTTCATCCATGGCGGGGGAGAAAACCTCGACGGCCGCGGCGCTAGGGTTTGAGAGGTTGGGGGAGAAGGGAGGCGGCGCCGGGGTTTTGAAGACCGAAAAGGGCGGAAGGGGTTGGTGGCGCGGGCCCCTGGTCGGTTGCGGCGGCAGAAGACGACGCGCGTCCGAGGTGGCGAGCTCTCCGCGCGCCGCGCACTCGTGGCCGAGGTGGAAAGGTGAGTGGAGGAAGATGACGTCCTGTTGACCGCGGGTCGGGCTGGGCCGGTGCGCGAGGGAAAGAAGGAGAATGGGCCGCGGAGTTTCAGCCCATGACGCGAAGTTTGAACTGATTTCCTTTGTGAATTAATCCCTTGTTTTTCCTATTCAAGTTGAATTCGAATTTGAAGCAAATTTGTCGAATCAATTCCAAACTTCGATTTTTATTATTACACAAATATTCAATACAGTATTGGGATGTTACAGTATGATCCTGTTGTCAATACTTAAGAGTGTTTCTTTATGCTCAGTTTCATTTTGTGGTAGTAAATGCGATCTAAATAGATAGCTATATACCTGTTTTTTCATCTTAGAGTTATCTACTAACAGGTGCTTCCTCTGAATCAGTGTAATAGCAACACATTTGTTTTCCGAATCAGTGCAACGTAGAGAAGTTGAGTGCTAATGGTTCTATGATGTGTACCTATTCATGTATACTAGTTTTTTATAATATAATATATATATATGTGCTAATGCTATCAATGTCACATAAATTTGATTCTGAACCAATATTTTTATACTCACTGCTTGATGCATGCAGATTGGAAGTTCAGTATACTTTATAACTTTGTTATGACTCTAGTTCAGTATACTTTATAACTTTGTTATGACTAGACACAGTTAAACGTTAAAGTTCTGCTTTTCATTTCTTTATTAGTGCTATTGTTTACCATGTCCAAAGACAGAAATGTTACTTTCTGATTGTTAGTCGACCTGATACAACCAATTGTTGGATTGTTGGATGAGATCATTCATATTTATTTATACTTTGATACATATTATGATACCGAAAGCTTGGAAGAAGGAGAAGATGAAAAGCTCCAGGATTTGCTTATAAATTTTACTTTATGATTCTATTTCACAGTGATGCTGCTGTTGTCATGCTTTCTGGACAATTGGCGGATGGCTTCGCAACAATCTTTGTTGGTGAACTGGTATGATCTGAGGAGTAGTATTCTTTTTAACACAATATCTCAAGCTGATTAGGGTAGGCTAGACCAAAGGATTTCCCCTGCTTTATAGAAAGCAAATGTCTGTTGGGGTTACCAGCTTATAGGTTTGGCTTCGCAGATCATTAACAAATGCTATGGTATTTATCTTCATGCTGAATTTTGGAAGGAAAAGCATATGTTCATTATATGGGATACGTATGTCATGTCCCCTGGTCATTGGTTAGCTGATGATGTTCATTTTTTTTAGTCTGATGCATATTCTTAGTATCTTTTATCAGCTAATTTCAGTACAGTCGCAATCAACAAGTACATAACTCAGGATACTAATTTCAGTCAATTCGTTGTGATGATAATTATTAGCAAATACTGACCACGAAGGTTCTCATTATTTTTTTTAGCACAGTCGCAATCTGTGCCGTGTGCCAAGGTCCTGGCACACGGCACAATTGCAATTTGTGCCGTGTGCCAAGGTCCTGGCACACGGCACAGTGAGAAACTGTGCCGTGTGCCTAATGTCGGGCACACGGCACAGATTGTTTTCACGCCTATGGTCTGGCTTCCCTTTTTTTGCGCCGTGGGCTAAAACGGCACACGGCATAGTTGAGAATAACTGTGCCGTGTACCCGATAAATTACACACGGCATATTTTTTGTGCCGTCTATAAATATACCATGTGCTGTGTGCCGTGTGTGACACACGGCACAAACTTATGCCGTGTGTTATATGGCTTGTGCCGTGTGCTATTGACACACGGCATATAATCTGTCTTAACATGTTATACTGCCCCATGGTGCCCGACCACCTCCTTGCCCTTGTTGGTAGGCTGGTTCTTCTCGCCATGCTCCAGAGATGTCGCCGAACAGATAGAACTGCACGACGAAGCCCGTCCCACCTGCCATTGCACAGTAGTCCGTATTTGAGGCAGCTCCAGCGCGTGGCATACAAGAAGGCAAATGTCCAGGTCGACGCCAATGTGTTGAGCAAAGATGTGATCTCCATGAACAAGGCACCAGCCAGCAAGATGTAAGTGACCACGACATCAATACTGCTGTGATGACCTTTGCCACTGAAGTGGAACAGAAGGAGCGAGGCAGCAATTACGATCGGCGATATGAACCGGACACAGTACCCGAACCAGGTGTGCGCCACGGCTGCCTTGGTGTACAGAAGATCGTACATGAGGGAGAGCTCCATCTCCATCAGCGACCACATGTACCTGACTCGGTGTTCGAAGATTCTATACTCCTCAAAGGTCTCATGGTCATCTGAGTCGACGCCGACCGAAGAATCAACCATTGCACGCTTGCAGATATGGAACCAGGAATGAGCTCATTGTCCTGGAAAGAGTATGCCGTGATGTTGTCTGGGCCACCGAGATGCAGCAGAAGAAAAGGTGCCCAGAATGCCACAAGCTGGTTCTTGTCTGCTGCGGCACTGAGGGAGAGGTGGCCGATGGTGTATGTCGCTGTTGAGTCAGCCAGCTGGTATGCAAGCCAGAGGATGACCTTCAGAACGACGGGAGCTCCACGCCTTCGGATCCCCGCAAGCAGGAGGAGGAGAACCTGCAGAGAAAGGCTCAACAACACCAGGATCTGGATCCCCTGATGTTTCCAAAGGTCTAGCAGACTCATCGCCATGTCTAATGCAATCAACTTGCTTCGCTTCTGTAAAGCGCGCAAAGTTTTGTACATCAGTAAAGATAATAATTAACCATAGAGGGCATGTTTTTCACAAAAAAAATGTACTCTCTAATGTCAATATATATGTACCTAGCTATCATGACTAAAGAAACATTCTGATCGATGCGCAGCAAGAATTTAAACCCGGCATTCACCACATTAACAACAATAGTCTGTCTTGTTCTTTACGCCCTCCATTTTGATTTTTTGTCATTGGGACGATATCTCTTGTTCATTATCAAGCTAAAACTTTGGGGTGTTTTCAGGTCCAAAATAATGGCCATTATTTTCCCTCAACTAATGATCATTAGTTGGATCTAACGGTGTAGATTAAATTTTAGAAGTTAATAGCTAATGGCCATTAGTAAGGGTAATGTTGTCAAAATAATATGATTATAATACAAAAATTCAACATATCTGATAAGTTAGTCAATTTTTACATGAATATGTTATAAAATATTTATTTTAAATTTGATTAATCATCATCATTATTATTGTAGTCAAGTTTTAGTGTATTTACCACAGGTTTGTATGATAAAAAAATTAATTTTTAGTGCAATTACTAAACTACCCTTGAACTAATGGCCATTAGTTGAGAAAAATAATGGTCATTATTTTGGACCTGAAAACCTCTCAAAACTTTTCTCCTAATTGATAACAACTTCAAAACGGAGCAATATGTATGTCTAGTTCTGCTGCATCTAATGAAGAAGATACTCGCATGATGTAAAACATGCAGGGAAACCAACTGCCATTTATGCATACCTGCTATTCGGAGCAAGAGGGCTCGCGGCTGGCACAGTAATTGAAGCGGGTGGCAGCCCTGGTAACTGAACTTCCATATGAGTTCAAGCAACAGAACCGGACTTTTGCTGCTTTTCAGAGACCCAAGCGTTTGCTGTGCTAGTAACAACTCAATTAGTATTGTTTACTATTAAGGTAAAGGTGTATCAGTTTTCCGCCTTTCGGTAAATCGACCTGGACACGTTATAGAAAGGTGAGGAATACCATTAGACCAGGTCACCAGCTGCATCGATCCAAGATTGGTGGTCCAATGCAACCCGTTCTAAATACAAACTGATATGGCTTAAATATAGAATCAGATCAACTACCACCCGTACTATTTGTTGTTTGCATCGGCAGGTCCAGATCTGCGCGCGTCCTTACTCACCACCACGATGGAATTGGCAAGCGGGTACATGTTTGAGAATCAAAACCTAAGCGCCATCAAATATGTTAAGTACGCTGAATACAACAAACAATTATAGTTGCTAAAGTCTAACAAATGACAAGTTGCATTGGTCCAAATTCTGAGAAACATGCAAATGATACACGATAAGCTCACATGCACCAACTGCCATATGCTAGTGCAGAGCACATGCTGAATTCGAAAAGAGACTATTTTTTGGGAACCACTGCAGTTGTCTTCTTAATTAATTAGGCAATCGTTTTTTCCTTATGTCGTCCCTGCCCTTTTTTTGGCTAATATAGTGTACTCAGTTAGGTATGTTCATTGTCCAGCAGCTTCATAAATAGTCAACTGCAGGCAAGTTCACCACCATGCCAGTGACGTACTTGTTAATCAGAGTTAATCCTTTTCTTTACAGTTCAAGGTTCAAAACTTTGAAATTAAAAACCTCAAGAAAACAAAAGTTTCGCCAAAAAATACCACACTTTGCAAGTCAATTCAATATTTCCCTATTCATTCTAAACTGGTAGTTTAATCAAATATAATGCATCTGCTCATGTTGGTTTTCTTCGATAACAAATTACATGCCCACGGATTACAATAAACTGAAATATATTTTCAGGTAACCCAATTTGGTTTTTGAAACACACAATTTGGTTTTTGAAAGGTACTTGAATGTTTTTTTTAAGGTTACCCAAATCAATCAACTCTCTCTCTCTCTCTTCTTTTTGCAAGAACAGATGTCTCATCCCCTAGAGTACAAAAGATACATTCATGTGTATGCCGGGATGCAGAGTACTTATCTCAACAATTTTCTTAAAATTTGAGGGATGAACAAGACATTTTCATGTTTCACTCCATGTATCTCTAAATTTCATGGACCACTCCAGGTTCCTGTATGAAGCTCGTTTCTCCACTCGGTCACATCACTACTACAATAACGTTCCAAGATAACGCCTTGTATTTTTCTAGTAATAACGGACATTCCTGTCCCGTTATTACAGTACACCGAACATGACGTCACCATAGTAATAATGGGCACCACTGAGGTCATCAGGAGCAACGTTATTACAGTGGAGCGTCCCCCAGTAATATCGGCCACCGGTGACATCGCGGCTGCCTGTTATTATAGCGGGGCACTGTAATAACGGGCAGGGTTGATGTCACAGGCGGCCGTTATTAAAAGAAGCCACTGTAATAACGGTCGCCTCATGGCATCAGGCTGCTCGTTATTACAGTACCCATTGTATTAATGTCGATCTAGTGACGTCAGCCTGCCCGTTAATACAGAAGCGCGTATATAGGACGTTGCTCGCCTCCTTCCTCTAGACAGTTCAGTCTATAGGGCGCTCTTTTCGGGGCTCTGTCTCGTATGGTGGTCAGAAAAATCCATACAACAAGGGGGGAAGGTTTTGAATATCTTTTTTTCAAGGAATTTGTTGTAGGATTCCTCGCATATTTTGTAGCTAAAGTTTCCTATGATTTGGAGCTCTTTTTTTTACCAAAATGTTGGACAATAAAATTGAAAATTATCATATACTATGTCCAACTTATATTTGTCATGTCCTTTAGTCCGATGGTTTTATTTTGGACCTTACATAGTGAGATTGTGAAGATCTATTTTTTGATCTAGACCATGTATATGAGAGGAGAGAGAGGGTGTGTGGAAAATTAAGAAATTGATAGATTCTGATCATTTTTTACCTTGATTATAATTATTCTTTTCCTGCATTATAGTTGATTTTTTGCTTATATATCCAAATTAAGATATGTAACTAGATTATTGTTATTTATTTTTTTGGATAGAATTTCACTATGTTTATTCATATAATATATGGAAAACGAAAGATCGATCTTGGATGTACGATGGTACGGGAGGAAATGCTCTCCTCTATTTCGAAAAAGGTACCAAATTTTGGAAGCAGCTAAGCAGCATGCTGAAAGAAGGGGTACACAACATACTCCCTCTGTCCAAGAATGTAAGGATTTATTGACTTTTCGATATCTCGTTTGACTATTCGTCTTATTCAAAATATTTATGTAAATACAAAAATGAAAAAGATGTATTTAAAATATATCTAGAAATAACGTAAATTGTAATAAAATAAATAAAATTTTAATAAATTTATTAAATAAGACGAATGATCAAACATGACCTTTAAAAGTCAACAAATACTTACATTTCTAGACGGAGGGAGTATCTATTGTTCATTTTCGAGGTGCAAGAACTTGTTTATGTATGATATACCACGGACAATCCGTGAACACTTGTTGGAGAATAGATTTGTTTAGAGTTACCATATCTGGACCAAACACGGTGAAACACAAACACATGCTGAAGGTAGCACCGAGCGAGTGATAAGTGCAGAATGTTATAACATAGAAAATGCAACAATTGTAGGACGACACAATAATGATTTTCATGTGGACCATAAAAGTGACGGTTTCGATGGTGGTATGGATGTGGAGGAACTATTGGGTCACATTGGTCATGAGAACTTAATGGAGGACAATAGATAATATTTGGATAACTTTGACAAGTTTAAGAAGGTATTGAAGGAATTTCTATATGAGGAATGCAAAGGTTGTGATAAGATATGTATGGCCTTGCAGGCAACCCTAGAACTTGTCACTCTTAAGACAAATCATGGGTAGTCATACATAAGCTTCCACGAGCTTTTGCAACTATTAGTAAAGTTATTGCCGAAACCTAACTCTTTGCCCGCCAAAACATACCATATAAAAAAATATCACCGTTGACACTAGGCATACAAAAAATCCACACTTGTCCGAACCACTACATATTATACCGCAATGATCATGCCAATAAGACGATATGCCCAACATGCAACGCCTATCGGTAATAAACTAATGATGAATGTGATGATGGTGGAATAAAGAATGGACAAAAGAGGAAGAAAAACACTTAAGTGGCGGAAGAGGTCGGTGACAGAAAAGTGCCATACGTTGTCATGTGGTACCTTCCGATAATCGATCAATTGAAACGTCTTTTGCAAGCGCACGATGATGTTGATGGCCGCAAGAAGGATGGGATGATTCCTCACACTGCCGACGCTCGATAGTGGAAGAACTTCAACATTAACCCTTGTTATTTTGCTCTAGAAAGAAGGAATATAATAATGGCCTTAAATACGGATGGAATGAATCCTTTCGGTGAGATGAAAAACCCACACCATTCTTGGCCGGTGCTTTGTTGCATATACTATATTCCTTCATGGTTGTGCCACAAAAGGAAGTATCTTCTCGCTAACTACACCGATTTCTGGCCCGAAACAAACTGGCATTGACATTGATGTCTTTCTTGAACCGTTGATTAAAGACATGAAAACATTATGGGAACAAGGGGTAGAGGTATATGATGCATACGAAAGCGAAGATTCACCGTATACACAATCATTCTTTGCACTCGTCGGTGACAACCTGGTGCGCTCGGATCTAAATGGACAGATCAAAGGAAAGACAACATGTTCAACGTGTGTGGACCGGACCGCATTATTCTACCTTCCTTTTTTTCATAAGTTGGTGTATATAAAGCATCAACGATGGCTATCAAAACGACACATTTATCACCAAAAGAAGGACGATTTTGACGGCACAATTGAGGAAGAGCTGACTCGAAACTTCAAGCTGGTCAATTTTTGTTTGAAATGGTCGAAACATCAAATATACCTATGGAAGGAAGAAGGGGAAGAAATGAAAGAATACCGATACATGAGTGCTGTTTAAAAAACTATAAATATTTCATCGGTATTTAAGCTATTGGAAGAAATTGGAGATTGCCCATGACACAGACCTTGTGCATGTCGGAAAGGGTGTCTTTAACAATTGTAGTGACACCTTTGTGGATATTCCAGATAAGACAAAGGATGGACTGCGTGCACGAAGAGACCTAGAGAAGTTAAACATAAAGCATGGGATTCACCCTAAGCCAAGACAGAATGGAAAGTATTACCTTTTACCGACTAGTTGGAACCTAACGATCGAGGAGAAAACGGCATTCTGCAAGTGTTTGTGAGGGATAAAAGTCCCCACAACTTTCAGTTCAAAAATAAAAAAGCTCGTATCAATGAGTGACTTGAAGATCAGTGGATACGACACTCATGAATGTCATATGATGCTTTTGTTATTTCTCATTGTCGCAATCAAGGTTGTTAAGCATCCTTATATAAAGTTGGCTGTCGGATGGATGTTAATATCTAAGAAGATCATAAGCATTCGTGAGGTTGAAATGATACATAAAGAGATGAAAAGAGACCATGTGTCAACTTTAGATGTGCATGCCACTTTCTTTCTTTGATCTAATGGAGTACTATATGATTCACTTAACCGATCCGATTGCTATTCTTGGTCCTGTTTACTTGCATCATATGTTTCCGTTCGAGCCCTATATGTCCATTTTGAAGCGGTATGTCCGAAATCGAGCTCACCCCGAGGGTTCCATGATAGGCGCATATACAACCGAGGAGATCCTTGAGTTTTACATTGATTACAATGAAAATGGAAAACCAATTGGCCGATCGGTGTCACGCCATGAAGGAAGATTTTTCGGTAAAGGAACTACTGGAAAAAGGACATATAACGATGAGAACTTTGAGTCAAAGAGTCAAGCACAGTCCAGCCTACTCCAACGAGTTACAAGTTGTTGAGCCGTACATCCAACAACACCTGCAGCAACTTCGTGACCAAAATGAAAATAATTACTCGGAGGATTGGATCATGAAGGAGCACAAGAAATTTTTTCCAAAGTGGTTGAAGAAACAAAAACTTCCGGTTGGTGAAACAAGAGATCAAGAGATAATGTATCTTTTCGTTAATGGGCCGCAACCATTAGTTACAACATGGCAAGGCTATGATATTAACGGGTTTATATTTTACACTAGGGAAAAGGACAACAAGAGCTAGAACCAAAATAGTGGTGTCAACATAATAGCAGAGGACAACAAAATTGACAGAAAACACATATTACGGGTATATTGACCAGATTTAGAAACTCACATATGGCACGATCGTACGAGAGACCAATAAGTGTCAATGGGTCAAGCACCCGCAAGGTGTAGAGGTGTATGGATATGGTTTCACCCTTGTGTCCCTCAATAATGTAGGTCACAAAGATGACCCTTGTGTACTCCTGCAACTTGTTGCGCAAGTGTTTTATATACTAGAGAGCGAACACGAAAAGAAGCACATTGCGTTTACGTAAAATAAAGAATCGTTGGTGTTCAAAATGTTAAAGACCATGAGGATTGTGACATCCCATGTCACGATTAGGGCTAAGCAAGTAGTTAAAACCCTAATGACATCACTAATGGGGCACTAATGCTAATCACCCAAAAGAAAAATAAGAAAAATAAAAGAGAAAAGGAAAAACCTAGATTAAACCCTAACCCTAACCTAGCCCTAGGAGAAGTGCAAAAATTATAAAAGAATTACCCACATATTTTTGCACCATCTTGTTGCTCATGCAAAATAACAATTTTACAAATTTTTTAACAAAGTTTTGAACGCTCAAAAATTCAAATTCAAATCTGAAACTGCACTGTTTGTGAATTTTGTATGAATTTTTTGAAACAAAACTGGAACATCGACCCAAAATAAAAGTTGTAGATCACATCATGCTGAACTACCAGTGTTTTTTGTTTAATTTTTGGAGCACCAGAAGTACCATTTTCGTTCAAATTTCAGAAACGCGATTTCAAAATTCGAAAACAGCAGCCCGAGCTTTGCCCAGGGAGCAATGGCGGCTCAGACCGCTGGTCCGGCCAGCCTGGCCGCCGCCCCACGCGTGCTCCCGCCCCATCACATCGCCACGCCCCCTCTGGCCAGCTCCCAACCGCATTTGTACCCGGCAGCCAACGGGAGGGCCGCTGGAGTTACTGCTCCGCTCCCCTGCCACCACCCACTCCCCTGCCGCCGTCCTCCCCTCCCTTAGAAATTGGCACGAGAGCCAAAGTTCCATCTGGTTCTCGCCTCAAACCACTCCCTCGCCTCCCTCTCCACGCTCCAGCACCCCTGCCTGGATTCCACTCCCTCACCCTCGCGAGAGTCGGAGGAAAACACCGCCGCCGTCCCGCACGACCACCATGGCCGCCCCGAGCTCAAGCTCGTGCCCCAGGCTACCTCAAGCCAACACCACCCTCAACCCTCCTCAGTTTTGAGCGCCTTGAACTCCTCTTCCACCTCAAAGAAACCTCAACTCATTCCGTTGGGTGTGCTAGGAGTAATTTGAGTTTTCGTCGCACAACCTCGTTGCCGACCACCGTTCGGTTCACGGTGAAATACTCTTGCCACGGTAATCCCCGCTGTGTAATTCTTGTTTCCCTAAATGTGCAACTCACCATAGCACGTGGGTGATCCATTAGTTTCATAATTTCTTGCACCAGGTGCGAGCAGTTCGAGTTTTTCCGAGCGCCGGCGAGCTCCAGTAGCAGCAGCCACACCTCTGGTCACGGTGGCAATTTCGTAATTTTCTGCGAAGTCAAATGCCCCATGACAGTTTTGTAAATAGTTCGAACTTTATTGTATTTTAGAAAATCCATATCTTTCGATATAAAGGTCCAAAAATTTCAAACTAAAATGTTTTCGAAACTACAAAACTTGTACTTTCACAAAAGTAACACGAACTCGTCAGATCTGGTCATTTGCATATTTTTACAAAAATGTTAATAGTCAACCCCTGAAAACTCATCTAGGTCATAACTTTAAAACTAATAGATCCAAAAATAATGCCACTTGTCCAGAACCTTCACCTAAGCGTAATCCAATTTTTGGCACTGGAAGATCTGCATTTCATTACATATTTTTCAAGTTATTGCATTTCTTGCATTCTCAGTATTTAATTTTTAGTTAAATCTGTATAAATTATTTTTGCATGAAACTTGGTAATTAATTTCCTCCTAGTACTGTGCATGTGCAGAAAAGCCCATGTTAATTTTTGAGCATGTTAAATAATTATTCTTGCTAACCCTAGATTAATCTCATAAGAGGTTAATTTCAGCACATGTATAATTGGATTTATGCTTCTATAAATTGTGCTTTTGCATGTTTATGTAAATGTCACTTCCCAAAATGTCACTTAGCACTTCATGACAGGATTAGTAAGAAGAATTCATGTATTTCACGCATGTGTTAATTTTGGAATCAACTTCTTGATTTAAAGGGCGATTGTCATCGCATGTGATGATGAACTTCACCTAAACCTAGTTATTTTAGTTCGCAATCTTACGCATGACTAATCTCTCTTAAATCTGAGCTAGGGTGAACCACAACACTCATGTCCATGACTTAAGTCTTTGCTCATGTAGTAGTAGGGCTACACTTGTTAATTTAATTAACCCCATTAACAGAGAGCAAGTATGTATGGTGCATACTAGAAATTGCATGAAGCTAAATATTACTAACCTTATGCATATGCACCCTTACAAAAACAGCATACATGCATTACTCTCATCATCGACCTTGTGTTCATGTTATTTATGTGTAATTGCATTTCATCTTCTAGGTGACGACGCCGAATTGACCCCGCCGGAAGAGACGATTGCAGCACTCAACGCTTGTGAGGCTAGTGCTAACTTCGATCACTCCCAAGGCAAGCCCCGGTGCATTCCTATTATTTTGAAATGTCTTTCTTTATCACTCTATTAAGGATGATGAATGTGCATTTAAGTTCTAGGAGTTGATTGGAAATCCACGTGCATAAAATTCCTATATGTCCTATGTTGCTTATGTGTCATATCCTCGTTAGAAATGCTATGCTATATTTATGGAGTCAACGATAGATTTGGGGATCTCACTTATGACTCATGATAAAATACGAACATGATGAAAATTGAGAACACCCCATTGTGGCTCCGCGAACAAGTTTGAGTTGTGTACCACTTGCATACCTTTCTTATGGGGATTGGTAAACCTATGTAGCTTGCAAGTTGTAAAGTGAGCCGGATATCTCACCGACCCGGAGGTGATGTGTTTGGCACGGTGGTTGCACGGGTTGAGGACCGTTGGAGAGTACATGGGTTAAGCCTTGGGCGCGTTGTTGAACGGTCGCAAGGGGGACGTGTACTCGGGGTCGGTGGCCCCGTGATTCACTTTATGATGAACTCGCGAACGGTGGCCATACGTGTTCTTAAATGATGCGTATGTCGTGCATTTGGGTCTTTTCCTGCAGGATTAATAATTCGATAATTATCGCCGTTTCCTCTCGGTTAATGAGTACCACTTGATTCGAGCAGTTCGCAATGTGTAGTAAAGAAAGGAGGATGAATGGCTTGCTGTTTTATATTGCTACAAATTTGTATTGCAAACTCTTGTCTTGCTAGTATGCTCACTAAAGTTCCTTTTATGCAATAACCCTATTAATTTGAGCTAAGTCAAAAAATTGCCAACCTAATTAGCATAGGTGCTATTTATGCAAAATGCCAAGTTGAACCGGTCAAGCCCCATGCATCTAGGAGTCGGTCTTAGAAGGCCAATTTGACGGGTAAGACTTGCGGAGTATGTTAGATACTCAGGCTTTGCCACTACATGTTTGTTTACGGGTTTCCCGTAAGCCGGGTTTTGTGATTGTTGTGGTAAGGTGGTTTGGGATGGAGAAGAGCCCAAAGAGTGGACCATTGAATGGGTCCCTAGCTCTCCGACCCATGATGAGTGAGCCATGGCTTAGGCCGGCATGATTCATTTATGTTATCTATGTATCGTCGAGTTATGTATTTCGCTTCCGCACTATATTTTCGAACAAAGATCATGGCTATGTAAGACTTAATTTCGAACCTAATGTATCTTTATTTTGAACCCTATGTTGTAATCAAGACTTAATTATGTAAACTTGTAATTCGTGGATGTTTGTTAATGTGATGCTATGTATGGTTGCTTCGTCAATCATCTCCCAAGGCGATCCGTACCACACTTAACTATCTTTCGGGATAGGGGTGTGACATGTGGTATCGAGCCGACTTGGGATTTGCGTCACGCTAACACTCATTCTAAAAAATCATAAACCCCGTTTTTGTGTTACGGTGAGGTACGAGTCTAGATAGAAAGGTCAATATAAGGACTATATAGAATGGTGTCAAAACTAACCCCGTGTTATGATTGTTTAAATATTTTGCAACTACGGCTTGAGAAAAGGTATGAAATTGAGTGTGGTCAGTTTTGCATAATATTAAACTGGTGTGACTCGAATACACTCTTATTCGAGAGCTCTCCATGTGAGGTGAGGTGACATGGATTTATTTTTTGGCTTGTTTCTTTTTAATTTGATGTAATGTTTCTGGAATCCATCTCTTGCAGGTACATAACAACGCTTTAGTATGTATAGTATCGTGTGAGAGGTGTGCGTGCCACCGGTGCGCTTGTCCGATATTCCTATCGGCGGGTGCGGTCTTTTAATTTTTGTGAGGACGTACGAAACGACATATTGAGCATCCATTATACTTGCATATCATTCATCATGTCAAACATATGCATATGAACTTATCTAAATGGAACAATCATGAAAACTTGATCACATAGCTTCATTCCCACAAAAAGTTGGAAACCGAAACCCTAAAAACGTGGCAGATTTTTAACTTTCACGAAAATGATGCATAACTCTCTCAATACTTATCCAAATAAGGCAAATGAGGACTTTCTGGAAAGCTTGGGTTATGCACTACAACAATCGTCTAGTCTCAGGTCTTGCAAAAATCTGGAACGTAGCTAGAATTGCCCATTACAGAGAGCTATTCTGGATTTCCAGAACTGTCCCTGTCGTAGATCGGTCATAACGTTCAAACGACAAGTCGGATGGAGCTGTTCTAGGATGAGTTGGAAAGCTTAAGAAATTATCCATAACTTTCGTAAAAATCCAAAAAAATTTCTGTCCAGAAATAGGAGTAATTGTCAAATTTCCAGAACCTACCCAATCTGTCAAACTGAGTCGTGTTAGGTCTTGTGCGAAGTGCTTTATTGCATGTTTTTGCAATATATTGCCATTCATCTCTCATGCTCTGTTCTGTAGCATGTCTTTTGTTGGATGTGAAGTTTTGACTTAACCTTTTTCAAAAACTTCCAACAAATGAGTGTTGATTAGCTCATGTTAAAGAGGCACCATTTTCGACCGCTCGTATCCGTGATTGGATGATCACGCTTTAGACCGAGACTACAAGTGTCATAACCTCAAGTCTATGGTTGCCCCTCTATGATCAGTTCACCTCTTGTTCTACGAGGCTCCGAAGGCCAAAGTGATCGCATAAGAGAAAGAAAGCTAAGTTGGACAACAAGTTGTTTATTGATAGTGCATTCGGCATCGACTCTAAGGCACCACCGTCACCGGATTACATGGATTGTCCTCCGATGGTGACCTCCACATGCCACGAGCATAGGTGTATGTCGGAGTACGAATGTGTTGACACTGGAATTAATCTCGAGAGGCATAGAACCGTATGTCGGTAGTATCAACCCTTTCGTGTTTTCGTGAACCTAAACTCTCCAAGATAATTTATTCGCATTAGGTGCCTATCAAGATGTAACCTACTGACCATCCTCCCTCAGGATGTTGCATCTCCTTGTATCAAGAATTTCTATCGCTATCATGATGGCAGTCATGTTCAGAATCAAGCCTATTTCATTGTCCTTTCTTTGGAACATGCGATCTAAAATTCATTGATCTCTATGCCAAACATTTTGGTACCTTCCATCATAGCTCAATTGATGGTCGAGCTAATGTAAGGCCATTCATTTGACTTGATGAGCATCACAATTTTCCAAAGAGATGGCATTCGTTCTCGTAAAAGAAAAGGACAAGATGAGAAAGTGTACTATTGGAAATTCATCCTGCTCCGCACCACCCAAGCACAAATTGGCTATCACTTCCCCGTTCGGGCAGGAGTTTTCAGCCGCATCACCGCTAAGGGGAGGTTTTCTACATCGTTTCCGCAGCAGCCCCACCACCACTATGGTAATCTCGATCTTTTGGTGGAGGATTGTAGATTGCCGAAGCACACTCGAAACCACATCACAACAGGAACTTCTCGACACCGCGGGCTGTTCAACAGATACCCATTCATCTTGAAATGAAGGATCATTCTTACCCCTGCACCCATTGTATCACAATCTTGGTACCTTGTAAAACCTTCCGAGTAACGTGATCTTGAGACAAGCAACCATCTCACTTTCCACCGTGCTAGGTTCTACCGAGAGCCGAGTTTTGTGAAGGATATGTGTTCCTAAATTGCCAGTTTGTTTTTGAATTGTGCCGGTTCGTCCGTGCGCTTCCCAAAGCCAAAATATAGGTGATCTGGAGAACACGCTTCTTTATGAAAGTCGGTAAGATAATTTAAGTATGACGTCAATCTGGACGGACGGTGTATTACTCGAGGTACGCAACCGAAAAGAAAGACGTTGTGCTTAGAGACTCATTGGTATTATTGGCCATATCCCTAATGTAAGATCCCTCTATTCTGCTTTCATAATCCTTGGAAGACAAAGCATATATTTTATTCTTGGTATGAGATGGAGGAAACTCCATAAAGCCGTTTTGCACATCGATTCCCGAGAAGTTCATCTAAACTCACCACTCCATGGTTCATCTATTCTCCGATTACCCCATCCAAAACTCTCCACCTCCAAAATCTACCATCTTGAGGGAAAAAGGATTGAGGATATTCCCGTTGTATGTGGGTTTTTTTATGTGTTTCCGGATAATTTACCCGGCATGCCACACGATCGGGACGTTAAGTTTAAGATTGAACTCCAACCCGGTACGGCACCGATTTCCGTAGGCCGTACAAGATGGCTCCCAATGAGCTAGCGGTACTAAAAGAGCAATTGAGTGAGCTTATGGATAAAGGATATATTCGCCCTAGTTCATCTCCGTGGGGATGTCCCGCCCTCTTTGTGAAGAAGAAAGACAAGACGCTACGTCTATGTGTGGATTATCGTCCTCTCAATGCGGTAACTATCAAGAATAAATACCCACTCCCTCGGATTGATATCCTCTTTGATCAATTAGTTGGTGCTAAAGTCTTCTCTAAGATTGATCTCCGATCCGGTTACCACCAAATCAAGATCCGAGCCGAAGATATTCCAAAAACCGCATTCTCTAT
>JAUNZO010001019.1:0-125828 GCA_031894775.1 Chloris gayana | reverse complement strand
CTAGAGAAGGTGGTCCATGCAAGGCCGTCTCTAGGAATTTGGGGCCCCTGTGCGAAATGCATATAGAGGCTCTAAACTTTGCAAATTCATAATGTGAACTAAAATTTTTTCCTTATTATTTAATTTTATTACAATTGATACACTAATTATATATTTATCAAATGTTAATGCTAAAAAAGTTCAAGAGAAAATATCTCTAGAAGACATTGCGAAAAATGCATTCCTGTATTTGACATAAACATGTGTCAAATAATTTACAAAAGTCCCATAGGACTTGGCTATGCATTAGTGTAAAAGCAATTTATAAGAAAAAATAAAGGAGATGGAAGGTCTTGACTTGATAGCGTTGAGAGTGGAGAGACTGTTTTAGCCGCATGCAACTAGCAGCATACCGCGCCTTTCGTTCAGCAAAAGATCACCACAACGGCCGTGGCTGAACCCTTGTGTTTGCAGTCATAGCTGAAGGAAGACGATTTGGTGTTGATCACGCGATGTCGCGATTAGTCATTTGGTTTGCCTAGGCAATCATGAGATCACAACTCCTTCGGTGGATGATGGGCCAAACTGATCGCAGCCGGCCCACAAAGCAAAACAACTCACGGCCCAGATAACGCTTCATTCTTCTTCCTCCCGAGTCTGTTGTATCGAGTTCTTTCCCAATGTATCAATGGCGGCTCGCGCCTCGCCGGAGGTTGATCTTAAGACTTAACAGAGCAACAAACTGATGAAGGGGATGGGATACTAGGGAGACAATCAAGGTATTTTATGACAGTTAGATATAAATCTGATATTTTCTATCTATAAGGCCAATCTCAATGGGAGTTTTATGGACACGATTACCCGGAGTGACACGTCATCTAAAAGTGTTTGAAACTAGGATGAAACATCCCTCTCTCAATGCATAGTTTTATTATTGTTGTTTTCTAGGTTACATACAAGACACAAGGTGTCTAGTTAATCTGTGCATAGAGAGTTTCATCCTCATGAAACTCATTTCATCTCTCTCCTCATTAATACACTGCCACATCATCAAAAATGCCTACGTAACACTCTATTTATTGCCCATAAAACCCCCACTGAGACTGGCCTAAATTAACTTAGGTAGTAAAAAATTAGAGGCCCCAAGTTTTTGGGGGCCCTGTGCCGTCGCCCACTCTGCACATGCTTGTCGACGGGTCTGGGTCCATGGCTTGCTGCATAGTTTATAATGATAAATAAGCTTGTGTGAGGGTTACAAATAATAGGATTGACCACAATCATTTTGTTTCTTACTATCCTTTGTTTTCGTTGGTTGTTACAACTTTATCTTTACCTATATAAAGGGACCAATGCAGCAGCCATCAAGCACTGCAAAATCATTCACACATCAAGTTTTCAGCTTGTGTTCTAGTTCTTAGTTCCAACAATTGGTACCAGAGCAAGGTGTGAGTTTTGGTGAGGATGTCTTCCTCGTCCACTCGCCGAAGAGCCACCATCGCTGCTGCTGCTACCGTCAACGCTGAGGCTCGTGAGGCGCGCATCGCTGCGGCCGAGCGAACGGCACGCCGCGGGACCTTCACAGGAACCGCAGGGCGTCTCCGTCCCCTGTCCGCCGCCGCGGCCGACGTGTTCGTCGTGGTGACTCACCGGTCGTTCAGCGCGTCATCAAGGAGTCCGGCAGAAGCACGCCATGGTCCATGCTCACCAAGATGAACTACAACGACCGGAGCTTATTGATGAAGGTGAAATTGCAGGCACGTCGGCTGTGGGACGCCGTCGCCTACGGGGATGCCGAGTTCCATGAGGATCGGCTGGCGCTCGACGCGCTCCCGGCCTCTGTCCCACCGGAGATGGCCTCCTCTCTCGCGGACAAGCCCTTCGCCAAGGATGCTTGGGACTCCATCGCCGCATCGCGCATCAGCGTTGACCACGCGCGAAGGGCCACTCGCAAAGGCTACGTCGGAGTGGGACCGCCTTGGCTTCAAGCCCGGGGAGGACATCGACGACTTCGCGCTCCGCCTCAACGGCCTGGTGCAGCAGCTAGCAAGGCACGGCGATGGCGACATCAACGAGCAGAAGGCGGTCGAGAAGCTTCTCCGCGTCGTCCCCTCCAAGTACACACAAATCTCTCCGTCGACGGAGACCCTCTTGGATCTGTCGACCCCGTCGATTGAGGACGCGGCGGGCCGACTCAAGGCCGTCGACGGTCGGGACGAGGCACCCTCCGCCGACCCCGTCTCCATAGGTGGCAAGTTGCTCTACACCAAGGAGCAGTGGCTCGCACGCCGGAAGGAAAGCCGGTAGGGCGGAACTCCGGTCAAGGACCAACGCCGACGGCCCCGTAGGAAGGACAAGTCTGGCGGTGGTGGTTCTGCTAGGCAGGCTGGCGGTGGTGATGGCAGCTGCGGTACTGGTCGCGGCGGAGAACGCAAGGCGACCCGTGATGACCGGTGCCTCGATTGCGGCCGCCGCGGGCACTGGGCCAAGGACTGCAAAATCATTCACAACATCAAGTTTTCAGCTTGTGTTCTAGTTTTTAGTTCCAACGTAGAATCCCTAAGAGGATAAGATGAATCAGACTGGCCATAATGGAACCACAAGAGCCTCTGGAACAGCCGCGGAGGCATCCTGAAAGAGAACTAGTAAGTTTTACCGTTGACAGTTATCTCAATTGTACTCCATTTACAATGACGATGCTAATTTCAAAATTTAAGCTAAAATACAAATAGGGATAGAATAAACTTAAATTCAGTTGCAAGACAAGACATTGACCGGTTGACATCTCAAAAGGAAAAGAGAATGATAGCTAAGGAACATAGTTAGTTATAAATACTACACCCATATCGAGTTTGGCTAACCTATATGAGTACCTACAAACCTAATGTAATGTAAAAAAAAAGTTATCAATATCCCCTTATATAATTTCATCAACTTTTTATATGTGCTATCGTCTATGGAAAGAAAAGTTTTCCTAAAATTTAATGTTCCGATCCATATATCAACGTGCTCCTTGTTGTGGAGTTTCTCCGTCCAATGTGTGTTGACAGTGACAATGCATAACAGGATAAGATTTGGTAGGATGCATGCCTGAACTTTCCCTATTGCGTGTGTTCATCTGCCTTTGAACACACACGTGCTGCTGAATCATAGATATAGGATTGCCTATAAAATGAACATCCACCACCATATTTATTCATCAAACGCACACAAGCAAAAGCATCGTCAACCAAAGATTTTACTTTCCAGGTTGGTAACTTTTCTCATTTTCTTTGTGCATTTGGCAAAAGATGCATCAACCATGTACTATGTTTATCATGCTATTATTCTTTGATCCTGCTAGGTCATAAAAGACACTGCTTATTTAGACTTCCTATGCAGGCATTGTGTTTTCAGATATTGTGAAGATGAGCTCACCTGCTAAGAACAACGCGTGTGATGCTCCAAAGACTGAGTGGCCGGAGCTTGTGGGCTGCACCATTAAGGAGGCTACGGACAAGATCAACGCAGACCGACCAGACCTTAATGTCAAGGCGGTCCCAGTTGACGCCATAGTCCTTCCTACGTTCGACCCCAATCGTGTTCGTCTCTGGGTCGACACCGTGGCCGAGATTCCAAAGATTGGCTGATGAAGAATAGCCCAGATAGGGATCATCCATATATTCCTATAGATTTAATGGATCAAGCAGTAATAAATAAGGAATCATGCATTCGTTAGGGTGCATATTGTATGATGTGCGAGTATATGCATGTGACTTGTCGTCTATTACTACAAATTGTATAAGCGAGGTTTGGAGTTTCAATAAAATTAATTGAAAGTAATAAGGTCATTTTGCTTTCAATGCATAATTAGCAGTGTTTTATCCCCGAAACTCAGTATAGACTACCTCTATGAGTACTTCTATAAGACTGGGTTGGCTAAGACGTCACCTACCATTTAAGAAATAATTAGCCATAAATACTACATCCATGTCAAACCTGGGATTCAAACCCGGGTGGTTCGGTTCCACCACAAGGAACCTAACTATCTAAGCTAGACCTAATAAATAAGGAATCAAGCGGCATTCGTAGGGTGCATATTGTATGATGTGCGAGTATATGCATTTGACTTGTCGTTTACTATTACAAATTGTATAAGCGAGATTTGGAGTTTCAATAAGATTAATTGAAAGTAATATGGTCGTTTTGCTTACAATGCATAATTTAGCAGTGTTTTATCCTTGAAACTCAGTGTAAACGCTACCTCTGTAAGTACTTCTAAAAGACTAGGTTGGCTAAGACGTCGCCTAACACTTAAGGAATAATTAGCCATAAATGCAACATTCATGTCAAACCTGGGATTCGAACTCCGCTGGCTTGGTTCCACCACAAGGAACCTAAGGCCCTGTTGGTTTCTTTAACCGGCTCAAGTTTTAGGGGCTAAACATTAGCATTTGACTATTCCTTTCCAATGCTAAAATTTAGTCCCTCTCCTACAAAATAACCCAGTTGTTGACTGGCGGCGACGACAAGTTCGTCTCCGCGTCGCTCCGGCCGGCGCCGGCGCCCTCGGCCTCCAACTTTAGCACCTAGTTTGGTGCTAAAGATTTACCCATCTTTTAGCACTTGGTGCTAAAACTTTAGCACTAGGAAAGGAACAAGCCCAAACTATCTGAGCTAGACTCAGTTTACGACAAAACAAGGTTACAAGGATATTTTAGAATTACTAAAACACCTTATTTAATCTATTGGCACACTTATTAGTAAAGCTGGTCCAAAAGGCCTATAAAGAAGTCCTTAAGAAACCAGTGGGCAGTGGTTCGTCAAAACTAATGTGTTGCATCTAATTTACCCATGCCGGGATGAATCAACAAAGCACAAATGTATAGTAACTGTGCGAATCAACAAAATGCTTCGAGCTGCCTGTAGGTCACGAACAGTCATAAAAAGAAACATTATAACAACATTCGTGCCATATTTGGGGCTGTGTGTTTCTCAAGGACGAGAGGAGTGTCGTCACGTGTAGACCTGTAGTTGTTAATTTGACAGATATGTAAAACAATCGGATGTTAATATCTGATGCATTTTCATAAAAAAAAATCTGATGCATTTTTCCTCAGATATTCTTTTTGTCAATTGAATGGTACTAGCTGATACTCCCTCCGGTTTTCTATTGATGTCGTTAGGACATCTTTGTTAGTTCAAAATTGAACTAAGTTTATTGTCCTAACGTCATCATTTTAAAATCAGAGGGAGTACATGATTTTGCTTGGTACTGGTACATGTAGTTTACATTTGTTCGTATAGCATTTCTAAACTCCTTATACACTTATTAGTTTTTGTAATTCACTTTGACTTAGTTTTTGTAATTCACTTTGAAGTTGATAAATACATATATATATGATAACACCTAATCTACCTACGATGCATTCTGCTATCATCTATTATCCATTTGGAGCAAATGATTCCTCAAAAAGAAAAAGAAGACAAGGACAATCCTGTGCCATGAAACAATCTTGTCAATTTCAACTAAGTCAAGCCGACCAAACAATGCAATTTTAGAAGATAGAATGGAGATACATGTACTCATTTATATCTGAAAGCAACTTGTTTATAAATTAGCACCATATGGTCTTCAATTTCTATGTAGTTCTCCACTACAGTTTTCTATACGCATCCACGTGATCGTTCTTCAGAGTTGACCGGTCCAAAATGTTGACAATAACAGGTCTCTTATATGACACCATAAGGTTCGTGCATGCAGATGCGTGAACCTGGTCCCGTGTTCACGCACGGCTTTGAATATGCATGCGTGTTGCCTAATCAGCACTGTGTATAAATACGGTCCAACATCCACAAGCCATACCCATCAAAACACAAAAGAAGCAACGATCGTCGAAGTGCTAACAACAGGGCCGGGTAAGCACTCAAGTTCTCCACTTTTTAGTTTAGCTTGCTGTTTGTCCTATAGATATTGAAAAAAAACATGCATCGAAGTTCCAGTTTCTGTCATGCGCATTCGTCCACACCTGTTTTACATCTTTAATTAGAGATATGGTACTGCAGGTACGGTGCTGCATTTGAATTCTTAGGAACAAGACAAAATGAGCTCATCAGCGGAGGGCAAGGCGCCGTGCGATGCCGCTCCCAAGACGGAGTGGCCGGAGCTGGTTGGGCGAACCATCAAGGAGGCCAAGGAGAAGATCAAGGCGGAGCGGCCGGACCTCAGGGTGGAGGTTGTCACCGTCGGCACAAGAGTCACCCAGGAGGTCGACGAAAACCGCGTCCGTATCTGGGTCGACACTGTGGCGAAGGTTCCCAGGGTTGGCTAAGGTCGTTTGACACTGCACAAAGGACCCCTCTATGAATAAAAGAAAACTGTTTGTGTGATAGAGTGTGTTGCTTGTGTTGAATAATTACATGTGCAATAAAATGTCACATCGTTGATTTGATCTG
Organism: Chloris gayana; assembly: GCA_031894775.1. Taxonomy (NCBI): domain Eukaryota; kingdom Viridiplantae; phylum Streptophyta; class Magnoliopsida; order Poales; family Poaceae; genus Chloris; species Chloris gayana. The sequence goes on along the minus strand of JAUNZO010001019.1, from coordinate 119,417 downwards.
AATTCTTAGGGAGGTAGGTCATCGTATCCATATTATTGATACGTGTAGCATACCAAATCAGAATTGTGCAAATAGCCGTATTTGGGCGTGGAGTCGTTAATGCCGTTCAAATTATTCTTGTGACGCAACAGGGCACATATCACGTGTTGCGCGCTCAAGCTTGGTTTTCCCACACGAAAACACTGCACGTGCTCTCACAAGTAGTATGTAGGCTGGATCCAGTCCACTTGGGTTACTTGTTGTGCAAACATTTTACTGGTAACTTATTGTGAAAAAAAATATTTTTGTCAAGAGATTGAGTCTTTTATAGATAATGAAACGAAAGGTTAATTCCAGCATCACATCCCAAAGTATGTGCACAACTGTTCATTATAAACGAGTACTAGTAGTCAGATTTCAAATGGAAAATAGCAACAATCTGAAATTTGCAACAGCTAGATAGAGGAAAGAACAAAGACGAAGCTTCAATTTTGTTCCTAAATTTCCAACCAAATTTCGCAAAAACTTCCATGATTATTGTAGCCACGGTTGACATACAATGTCTCAATTGGGTTATATGATGTTAGCTTTAGGTATAGGTTCTTATCAAGCAGCTTTATTCCATTTGATCACTCGTGCTTATTTGAAAGCTTTATTGTTCTATTAGTCACCATCTACTTTAGATATATCTTCTGAAACTATATTCAAATCCAAAAGTCCAGTATCTTCCTCCAAATTAGTGAATTAAGAGGGGTTCTTTTGTGCAGAAAAAGAGCCACGGTTGACATTGATGAGATTCCATCTATAGCCACGGTCCACATTTTGTCCAGCCCAACACAACCCACTTAATATAAAAAGAAAACCTAACCCTAACACCCCATGCCTCCTCCCTCACACCGCCTCCTCTCTCTATCTCTCTCCTGCACCTCCTCTCTCCCGCACCTCCTCCGTAACGACGGCGGCAGCGCGCGGCTTCCTGTCCCCTTCCGCCACGACGACAGCGGCGTATATCCGGCGGCTCCCTCGGGTGCGGGTCCCTCCTTCCTCCACGACGGCAGCGACGGTCTCCGAGGGCGGTGCGGTGGATCCACCCCGAGCGAGGATCCGGCGGCTCCCTCGGGCGTGAGTCTCCTTTCCTCCACGATGGCGGCGGTGGCCTCCGAGGGCCGCGCGGGCCGAAATCCTGCGGCGGCGGACGGCGACCAGAATCCGGCGGTGCTGGGCGTCCGACAGCGAGTGGGCCCCGTGGTCCCACTTTTTTTGTTTTATTATCCGGATTGTAGCCATGGTTGATATGTTTTGCGTGGCTATAGTGACCGCACAATAGTCTCGGGGCCGTAGCCGCGGTTGGCATACCTGCGGCCTTTCAATCGTGTCTATAGTACATGTTTGCTATAGTGATCCCTGAATTTATCCTGTGAAAAAAAACTACAGTGCGAACCAGGGACTCCAACGTGTGATATTGGGACTTTGATTCCAAGCCTACTCAAATACGGAAAAACCTAGGAATTCTTCAAATTTCTCATTTCCTGCCTGTGCTCTTCCCCTCTACCTGCACTAGCCCGAGCCCCCGGGGCTTGTCAATGGCGGAAGTTTGTGATGCTGTGTGGAAGGAAGAAGAAGGGAGCGGAACTTGTAATGAAGAGGTATGGGCTAGACTGAGTGTGTTGCGTCTAGTTCAATAATGGGCCTGCACATTTTCTTTTTGAATTAAAAGTGGGCCTATGCCCTGGATGTTTGCTTATGTGAAAGATTTTGCTAGCAGTTTGTTATTTTTTCCATCGGAAATTTGGTTTTTCCATAGTTTCTAAGCCTTTTTTTATATATGGTAGATGGTACTTCCTCCGCCTTATTGAAAGTGTCGCTATGGTATCCGTGCAGTCAAAGTTTCTAAACTTTGACTAGATTTGTAGAAAATGTTAGTAATATGTGTATCTATAAATAAGTAGATTATGAAAGTAGATCCCATCATCTATCTAATGATACTAATTATATTCAATAAATATTTATAATTTTTCATATATTTTTGGTCAAATTTAAAAGATTTGACTTCTTGGAAAGCGAGAACGACACTTTCAATAAGACAGAGGTAGTACTTAATAAAAAGAATTGGGGGTAGCTGACCTCTTTTCTCCGCATTGTTCACACTCATGGCCTACTGCTTCCTAGATGCTTCACAATATTCATTGTTTTAAGTTTCTTTCCTGGGCAGGTCATCCTTTCCCATCTTCTGACACGATATGCAGGGCATCCATGCATGCAGATTATTTTCGTTTTAATTCTTAGTATATTTAATGCATGTGGAGTGTAAAAATTCCTGTTATTCTCTTGCCGTTGCATGCATGATCCTAAGCATAATCATGATAATAGATAATACTAAGCTTTAAGAGTTTCAGTAGTATAATTATGTTGTCAGTTTATATTTGAAAATTGAACACTATATTTCAAGTCTGATAGCATATTAAAAATCCTAGAAAAGGCATGCATGATTCCAGGGAAGAATTAACCACCCCTATGTTTACAGTGTTAACGGTCAAAGGTTGATGGTGGACATATACTGAAGTATCATCTGTAGAGTTACATCATAGATGTTGAGAGGGAGGGGCGGGTCTGCCGTGCGGTGCGGGAAGGAGGAGGCGGCTAGGGGTGGGGGCAGCTAGGGTTTCGACCCTTATATAGGGTCCGCCCCCAATTGAGCCAACTTGTTTTTTTTTGGTAGATGACCAGCCCAATTAGTTAATTCGGCTTGATTTCACTAGGTTAACAATATTTTGACCTTTGTTCTATTCTGCTGTAAAAATATCCAGATTCAATTAACACATACTGCCTCCGTTCATTATTACATGTCGTTTTAGAGTTGGACACGAGAATTAAGGAGAGGTTAAAAAGGTTGGTGCACTGAAAATGAGGAGGAGAGAGATAGAGATAGGAGTGTAGTGGAAAGAGGGAATATTGCATGGAGAAGAGGAGTATTGTTTCGAGCCCCTTATGTTCAGAAACAGACCAAGATTAAGCCAAACGACAATGAAATAGTAATGAGCAGGAACACAGCAAGATCTTTACCCCTCTGCCTTCCCCTTACCAATGGACCAACCACAAATCTTGCTCCACTTCTTCCTCGTCTCAGATCTACGAAGAAAAAGAGGGGACACAGCACCGGCTTCACGTCGCGCTTCGAGGTAGACACGGAAGATTGCGAATCGTAGGGAAGGAGGTTGAGTCATGGCCAAGGCCGCGGCATGGCGATGACGCCTCCTTGCTCGGGAGGCCGCAAGGCGGCAGCGGCGCGAGGTCGCAAGCAGGGAGAGGTAGGCTAGTGAGGGGAGCTAGGGAGGTTGCGGCGGTTGCAGCCGGGGAGTGTGCGGCGGTGGCGGTACGAGATCGCGGGGCGACCGAGATGGGGGGGGGCGAGCTTCCCTGCGTCGGGATGTCGGGGTTTCTCTCCCGGGAAAAACGCTAAACGCGGGATGGGCCTTCCCTCCCGGTTGACTCCCAAACATGTCTGTTGGTTTCCCCGGTTTTCCCTCCCCGCATGCTGGCTTCCCCGGGAATTGGCCGGGATTCCCGCGGGGATAGACGTTCCCAAACTAGGCCTTAATGATGGGCTAGCACGCCTTGTAAAACCGTTTCTGTGTATTAGTCCGGGCCTGGGGGTGGGGCTCTATCGGCCAGCAGCGTTTCGATAGTTTCCAGACTTCTTCCTTTGTAATGGCAGCCTCCAAGTCTGCAAGATCACCCCCAATTCTGTGGAACAGCAAGATCAAGGGCTCGTTCGGGAACTGCAATCCCTGTGGGGATCCCTGCCAATTCCCGGGGAAGCCAGCCCGCGGGGAAGGAAACCCGCAGACGACCGGTTGCGCATTTGGAAGCCCACTACGAGTGGAAGGCCCACCCCGGGTTTGGCCGTTTTCCCCGGGCAAGAGATCCCGACCTCCCGACGCAGGGGAGGAAACCTCTTCGTCTCCTCTCGCCAGCCTCGCGGGGTGCCTTCCTTCGCCTGTCCTCTGCGCCGACCGCCACCTTGCTTCGCCTCGCCCCGACCCGCATGCGCGAAGAGTCGTTGCCACCAGCGAAGAGCCATCGCCTCCGCCGCCGCGACCTCCCCATCCACGACTCAACTTGTACCTCCTCCCCGACGTGCAGCATGAAGCCGGCTGCCTCTACCTCGAGTCGCAGTAACAATCCATTACTGCATCCTCTCCTCTGCTTGACGCGCTGGCGCAAAGCGGGCTGCCTTCATCGACTCGCGGCGTGAATCAGGTGCCGCTTCCCCTCCTGTGGTCGCGTTGGCTGCCTATGTGGTTGCAGGACCACAGTTTGCCATCTTAATCCATAGATCTGCTCACTAGGGGAAGCAAAATAACATGATGCATGAGGGGCTCAAGATCTTGGTATGCTCCTTCTCAATGTTTCTTCTCTCTTCCGTTTTCATCTGGAAGCAAATGATAAGAACACATTTTGAGCATTCTTGGACACAATGTTTTGTGGCTGTGTTTTGTAGACTGCAGTGAATGCAAGTTTATGGGATTTAGTCTCATTTGTCTCATACATTTGGATCCAAATGCCCCCAATTATCATCCTTTTTTTGTTTGCATCATGCGTGTAGACTGTTTTCTTGATTTTCAGAAAGTTAGGACATGTAGCATGTCAAGCTATGCTCTCCTGCCAGTACCTATAATTTTGGGCATGGAGAAGGTGTCTTTATAGTCTATCAGTTCGAGTTGTTATTGTGGTGATGACACATTATATTATGTGTCTACTTGTCTCTGAATAAATCATGTTAAACTCATTTACGCATACAAAAAATTGAGGAGCAAATGGTTGTCCTTTTCCTTAATTTTCGCTCTATCAAACTGACCCAATTGGTCATTGAGCATCTTATGCTTAGATTTTCCCTATTGCCTTCAGATGGCAATATTGTTTGTTTCAAGTTATTGGCCCTGGAAATAACTCAATTATGACTGCTTAGATTTTTGCTGTTATCTTGCACAGGTGAAATCACTTGGAGTTTCCAATTTCGCTAAACTATTGACAAAGAGATGGTATTTCTCAGGTTCTAGTAACGGGGAACGATTATTTATTTTTGCACTAGCTAATGTTGTTCAGCTTTGCACTAGTGAGGGGTTGTAGTTGACGTTTCCTGCAGTGAGTTAACATTTAATAAAGTAGCAGTAGCTTAGTTTATTTGTCTCATAAGTAAGATTACTTTAGTTAATGCAGTAATAAGAGCACTTATAACTTTCAGATCAGTTTCTTTAGTGATAATGCTGAAATACCAACTGCTGCAGCGAAATGTGCTTGTTATTTGCTCTATTAGCATGTTTAGTATCCAAATGCCATGTCTCAATAGGATGTTGTATCTATGTACTTGATACACTTGGCAACAACCTTTCTTAGCTAATCTACTGGTTGTGATTTGTAGATATTGAGCAAGGGAGGCCAAAAGAATAAGGTGAACAATGCAGTGATTTTCGAGTCAGCTAACCTACACGAGGCGCTCCATGAGGAGGTATGTCATGGTATATGCGTGCTGGATGTCACTGTTGACATGTAATCAGTTTTTGTGTTGTTTTGCTGAATGTACCAAATCATGTGTAAGTGTAAAATTAACTGTTGTGTCAATTGACAAATACATATCAAGCATGCCTTTTTCTGTAGGGTATTCCTTTGTTTTGTCAATTGATAAACACAATCATCTTTTGTGTGATGAAGTTTCTTTCTGAATCACTTTCCTGAATCTTTTGCATCACAAAGTGTAAAGTTTCTGTCTGCATATAATGGGTTTAGCTTTTGTTGCATATATGCGGCGTTGCCATATTTCTAGCAAAAATATAGGCTTCGTTATCACTACTAATTTTTAGAGTTACTTTCATGCTTGATGTCTCTCGATTTCCCTTTTTTCAAAAGCTTGCTAATTCAGAACTATTTTGGTCATGTACTGATTCTTGCAAAAGAGAAATAGCTCTAAATTAGTTCACTTTCCTATTGCAGGGTGTCAAGTGTTAAATCTCTTCCTAGGCAAGCAGAGTTTAGTAGGGAAGTAGTTCAGCCGAACCAAGCTGTTGCAGTTCTGCAGTTGCATGTTAGTGCTTATGGCTTGTGCTACTTCATGAGATGATACTGATAAACTGAGACAATTATATTTTGATTATGTCTTTGATCTTGTAACGGGGATGTACTAGAATTTTCCATATTAACTAGTCAGTGGATATTGTAATGCTGGCATAATGATTTATCCTGTCAAAGTACTAGTTGATTTTTTTTGAATTTTTTATCATTTTTTAAATTCTGGGATTTTTTGTCCTATCAAAACTGCTACAAATGTTGATGTTACATTATTTGTTCCTAGTTCTTATGATTTTTTTATTATCCTTCTGACGACTTCTATTTTTTCTAGATTTAATTGGAGCTGTCTTTTGATTTTTTTGATTTTCCCAAATTTTAAAGACTTTTTCAGAAATTTGACATAGAAATTCCCTCCTGTGCTCCCAAATACCAGCGGGGGAGCTGCTCCGTAACGAAATGTGTGTCAAGGGGGTTGTACGTGTGTTCATAAGAGTGAATACTTATGTGTATACTAGTAATGCACTGTGCTTGTACCGCACACAGGGATTTTTGTCCGTGGGACACTCTTAAAATGTGATTTAGTTTAGAAGACACCGTGGAATTAGTTTTTGTCTGGCAGACACCGTAAATTGGTGAATTTGTATGGAAGACACTGCCTAGTGTCTCCCAAACAAATTGGTGAATTTGTGAATTTTTCTGGGAGACAATAGGCGGTGTCTCTCACACAAAAGTTCACAATTCATGGTGTCTGCGAGATAAACATCAATTTCGCAATGTCTTCTAGGCTAATCATATTTTGAGAGTGTCCTATAGACAAAAAGAAAACCCTACTATTTAAAACTAACTGCTAGTATATATGAAAATAAATTACCAAATAATTAAATTAATACAATAAGCAACGGCTGCACACGAATACTTCTTAACGCAATATCATGGTTGAGGAAACAATTTCAATAGTGTGTACAACTATATTATTTAAATATATTAAGAATATTATATAATATATTGTTCAATTCAAAACATGCAAATGTAGTGTAATATACTGTTTAAACCAGAATATAAAAATAATGCACAATAATGAAGTTTAAACCGAAATGTTCTAACAATGCGTGATAAAATTCAAAAACAAAAACAAAAGTAAAAACTTCTACCATTACAAAATGCAGGTTCGAAGATGCGATGTAGTAATGATGAATGCGGTTTAGGTTGAGATTGGCTAAGGCCCAACAAATTAAGGTTGCCCGGACCCTAACAGTTCTTATATACTCCCACTCGGAGAAATGCCCAATCTCTCTAAAAGAATAATTTGATAGCGGAAGGGTGGCTCTCCCTTTTAAGGTGATTTCTTCCTTCTAAGTTAACAAGGTGGAATTATTCGGAGGCTCACACGGTCGCCGCCTGACTACAACTGGGCCACTTGGTCCATTTTTGTTGCGTCTTTGCCAGCGGGTAATAATGAAAGATATCCTCATCATTCTCCCTCGCTTAACAAGGACCCAGCTCCGATACCAAATGATGCATCCGAGTCAGGTTGGGGTTGGCTGAGGCCCAACAAATTAAGGTTGCCCAGCCCCAACAGTCTTATATACACCCACTCGAAGAAAGGCCCAATCTTCCAAAAAAAGACTAGTCGGATAGGGGATGTGTGTCTCTCCTTTTTAAGGTGGTTTCCTCCTCCCAAGCTAAGCAAGGTGGATTATTCGGAGGCCCACACGGTCACGGCCCGACTACAACCGAGCCATTTGACCCATTTTTGTTGCGTCTTTACCAGCGGGTAATAATGGAGGATGTCCTCATCAAGTAATGTGACAGTGGGCAACAACATCATCCCATTCTTTCGCCGCCTCTCGCGCCTCTCGCTCCGACGCCTCCCCTCCCTCGCCCGTGCTCCCACGCCTCCCTCCCACGCCTCCGCTCCCACGCCTCCCCTCCCACGCCTCTGCTCCCACGTCGGCCACGCCTCCCTCCCCACCTCCCCGACGAACCATGCCTTTCCCCCTCCACCTCCCCGGCGGGCCACCGGATCATTCACTCCCCCGCCGCCCCCTCTCCGGCAGCAGCAGCGAGGTGGCGCACGTGGCGGCTCATCCGGCCGGGCCGGCGGCGGTTGAATCCAGCTGGGGCAAGCGGCGGCGACCACCTCCTCCCACCTCCTTCGGCCGGGCGAGCGGCGCACGGGTGGCTGCAGCGGATCCGGCCGGGCCGAGCGGCGGCATCGGCCACCTCCTCCCTCCTCCTTCGGCTGGGGCGGGCAGCGCACGTGGCTGTAGCAGATCCGGCCGGGCGTGGTCGGCGGTGGTTGGATCTGACCGGCTCGAGCAGCGACGGTCACCTCCTCCCTCCTTCGGCCCGGGCGAGGTCGGCGGCGACCGGATCTCGCCAGGGCGAGCGGTGGCGGCGACCACCTCCTCCCTCCTCCTTCCGCCTGGGCAGGGCGGCAGCGGATCCGGCCGGAGCATGGTCGACCGCGGTCGGATCCGGCCGGAGCGAGGTCGGCGACGGCAGCCTCGTTCTGTTTTTTTTTATTTTGATCTTGTTATGTGTAGCGGCGGATGACATTGTTACCCGCCGCTAAGATATACATCTATAACGGCGGTCTGTTTTGTGCACGCCGCTACAGTAAAATTTTTTTAGTTGCGGAAGTGTAGCGGCGGGTATGGCCACCCGCCGCTATAGTACCTTTCCGAGCGCCGCTACAGTACTCTTTTGTAGCAGTGAACTTTTCTTAAATTACATGTCATTCTCGCTTTTTAATGCACTTTTTCCTATTCTCAATGCAATATTCCTTCTCTTAAGAGCATCCACAACGCTAATTAATATGCTATCTTTTTAGTGCCAACTAAGCATTTTTAGTCTACGTGTCGTGAATTAAATAACGAAAGAGAGAATGGTCGTCCTCTGGTGAGGCGAGGGCCCTGGCTCATGCTCCTATACAAAATCAACCCGACCATGGTATCGTCGGATCTCCTGCGGCTGTCCTCGATTTGGTGCTAAATTCTTTCGTCTGCTGCCACGCCGGGTGTTCCTCCGTGCTGCGTACCTTCAGTTGCCTCTCCTGGCCACCACACACCTACCGTCCCTCTCGTTTCCTTCCCGTCGGAGGGGCCATGGTTGCAGGCATGCATAGAGCCTACGGCCGCACAAGCCATGGAGTCATCGACCATAGAGATTTCGAGTGGCTCGGAGGCGAGAAGTTGGTGACGGCTTGAGCGTGACCGGAAAGAACATGAGGCGGCCACTGCATATATACCCAAAGGGAAATAGATTAGGGTGCGGAGAAGAAGCAAGGAACGTATCTTGATGTGGAATGGCAGTAGAGTCAGAGGAGAGGTGCAAAGAACGATGAACAACATAAAGAACAAGGTACAAGGATAAGAACAAGCTTTGCCTTTCCCTGTCGGTGGAGTCCAGATTTTGGCCTACTCGAATTTCGTTAATTTATAATTTAGCAACCATTTCTTTTTATAAACACAATTATACTGTAGATGTGGTAAAAGATCACATACACACTAGATCACCTTGACTTATGACCCTAAACATAAATTAAATAGTACACAGACAGACTAATAGACAATGCATAGTACAAGTCGTCTGTTTTACTGTCTGTATGCTCTAACCAAGATACATACAGGCAACAGCCGTCTGTAGCACTGTGGATGCCCTAACTACATCTCTATCTCTATGTCTCTCCTCTTCGTTTTCAGTGCATCCATCTTTTTACTTCTCCTTAATTCCCGTGCTGAACTCCAAAACGACATCTAAAAGTGAGCAGAGGAGTAGTAAGTATTACGGTTTATAATTATCCCAATTGTACTTGATTTAAAATAACGATGCTAATTACAAAATGTAAGTTAAAATACAAATAAGGATAGAATAAACTTAAATATACTCAGTTGCAAGACAAGATATTGATCGATTGACATCTCAAAATGAAAAGAGAATGGTAGCTAAGGAACATAATTAGTTATAAATAACCCATATCGAATTTGGGATTCTAATCTATATGAGTACCGTTCACTGCAAAAAGAACCAAACCAGCTGAGCAGTTTGCAGAAGTTACACCTAATGTAATGTAAAAAAAAGTTATCAATAACCCCTTATATAATTTCATTAACTTTTTATATGTGCTATCCTCTATGGAAAGAAAAGTTTTCCTCGAATTTAATGTTCCGATCCATATATCAACGTGCTCCTTTGTTGTGGAGTTTCTCCGTCCAATGTGTGTTGACAGTGACAATGCGTAACCGGATAAGATTTGGTAGGATGCATGCATCAACTTTTCCCTGTTGCGTGTGTGCATATGCCTTTGAACACACACGTGCTGCTGAATCATAGATATAGGATTGCCTATAAAATGAACATCCACCACCATATTTATTCATCAAACGCACACAAGCAAAAGCATCGTCAACCAAAGATTTTACTTTCCAGGTTGGTAACTTTTCTCATTTTCTTTGTGCATTTGGCAAAAGATGCATCAACCATGTACTATGTTTATCATGCTATTATTCTTTGATCCTGCTAGGTCATAAAAGACACTGCTTATTTAGACTTCCTATGCAGGCATTGTGTTTTCAGATATTGTGAAGATGAGCTCACCTGCTAAGAACAACGCGTGTGATGCTCCAAAGACTGAGTGGCCGGAGCTTGTGGGCTGCACCATTAAGGAGGCTACGGACAAGATCAACGCAGACCGACCAGACCTTAATGTCAAGGCGGTCCCAGTTGACGCCATAGTCCTTCCTACGTTCGACCCCAATCGTGTTCGTCTCTGGGTCGACACCGTGGCCGAGATTCCAAAGATTGGCTGATGAAGAATAGCCCAGATAGGGATCATCCATATATTCCTATAGATTTAATGGATCAAGCAGTAATAAATAAGGAATCATGCATTCGTTAGGGTGCATATTGTATGATGTGCGAGTATATGCATGTGACTTGTCGTCTATTACTACAAATTGTATAAGCGAGGTTTGGAGTTTCAATAAAATTAATTGAAAGTAATAAGGTCATTTTGCTTTCAATGCACAATTAGCAGTGTTTTATCCCCGAAACTCAGTATAGACTACCTCTATGAGTACTTCTATAAGACTGGGTTGGCTAAGACGTCACCTACCATTTAAGAAATAATTAGCCATAAATACTACATCCATGTCAAACCTGGGATTCGAACCCGGGTGGTTCGGTTCCACCACAAGGAACCTAACTACCTAAGCTAGACTTAATAAATAAGGAATCAAGCGGCATTCGTAGGGTGCATATTGTATGATGAGCGAGTATATGCATTTGACTTGTCGTTTAGGGCGTGTTTGGCAGGGCTCCAACTCTGTGAAACCAACTCTGGAGCTGCTCCACTCGTGGAGCTGGACTCCCAATTTGGAGCTAAGAAATATGTTTGGCAGAAATAACAGCTCCAACTCTGAAAGGAGACAATTAGAATGGATTTCCCTGTTTTGCCCTCCAAAATAGGTGTTTTTTTTGTTCCTTTTTTGTTTTTGCAATTATGAAAGAAACAAACCATGCATTTCATCAAACAAATATCCGTTCAAACAAGAACTAAACATGTGAATCAAACAAATATCCATTGAAACACTTTTACACGCACAAATTGTTCAAACATTTTCATGGCCTAGGGTTGCAGAGGGAGGGTGGGCGGGCAAGACCAACACGACGCCCGGAAGACGGAGGAATCGGTGGAGGAGGCGGCAGACGGGTCATTTGTTTCGTTCTCCGGCAATCTCCGGCGATCTCTCCGGCGATCTGGAGGTGAGGGAAGGGGAGGCGACGGCTCTGGCGGACGTCGAGTCGCGCGTCGCGCGAAACAGGACGCGATCGCCTGTCGATCGGGGAAACGATGAAAAAATATACGAACGGGTATACGTGTGTAATAGACGGTAAAGGTGGGTAATTTCCACCCAACGCCGGACCTCAGGGTGGAGGTTGTCACCGTCGGCACAAGAGTCACCCAGGAGGTTGACGAAAACCGCGTCCGTGTCTGGGTCGACACTGTAGCCAAGGTTCCCATGGTTGGCTAATGTCGTTTGACACTGCACAAACGACCCTCTTTATGAATAAGAGGAAACTGTTTGTGCCATATAGCGTGTTGCTTGTGTTGAATAATTACATGTGCAATAAAATGTTACGTCGTTGATTTTGATCTGAATTCTTAGGGAGGCACGTCGTCGTATCCATATTATTGATACGTGTAGCTTGCCAAATCAGAATTGTGCAAACAGCCATATTTGGGTGGAGTCGCTAATGCCGATCAAATTATTCTTTTGACGCAACAGGGAACATATCACGTGTTGCGCGCTCAAGCTTGGTTTTCCCACACGAAAACACTGCACGTGCTCTCACAAGTAGTATCTAGGCTGGAGGCAGTCCACTTGGGTTACTTGTTGTGCAAACATTTTACTGGTAACTTATTGTGAACAAAAAAAATATTTTTGTCAAGAGATTGAGTCTTTTATAGATAATGAAACGAAAGGTTAATTCCAGCATCATATCCCAATGTATGTGCACAACTGTTCATTATAAACGAGTACTAGTAGTCAGATTTCAAATGGAAAATAGCAACAATCTGAAAGTTGCAACAGCTAGATAGAGGAAAGAACAAAGACGAAGCTTCAATTTTGTTCCTAAATTTCCAACCAAATTTCGCAAAAACTTCCATGATTATTGTCTCCAACAGTCGACAACCATCTTTAAAACTAGGTCTTCCATCTTCTTCATGAAGCATTACAGGTAGTCTCATTGAATACCATATCATTAGAGTTATTCGTCCCTTTGAATACCATACCATTAGAGTTCTCCAGATTGAGTTTGTAGTCGCTGTCATGCCGGCAACGTTTTAGCCTTCGCCTTTCTGAGTGTCTGTGGGTTTATTTGATTTGATCTGGAGCAAATTAAGGGACCATGATGAGTGCCTAGGAAAGCAAGTGAGTTGATCTATGCAAGTCAAAAATTAGGAGCACGTAATCCATGAAATGTGCAAATTTTGAACTTGGAGAGTATGCTTATTGTGTCCTTAATAATTCCGTTGTGGTTGTCGCTTTGGTGTCACCCACTATAACAAAATCACACAATAGCCACGGGATGAAAAATACAACAAAGACGGCACAAATGTGGACCGTGGCTATAGATGGAGTCTCATCTGTAGCCACGGTTGACATACAATGTCTCAATTGAGTTATATGATGTTAGCTTTAGGTATAGGTTCTTATCAAGCAGCTTTATTCCATTTGATCACTCATGCTTATTCGAAAGCTTTATTGTTCTATCAATCACCATCTAGTTTAAATATATCTTCTGAAACTATATTCAAATCCAAAAGTCCAGTATCTTCCTCCAAATTAGTGAATTAAGAGGGGTTCTTTTGTGCAGAAAAAGAGCCACGGTTGACATTGATGAGATTCCATCTATAGCCACGGTCCACATTTTGTCCAGCCCAACACAACCCACTAAATATAAAAAAGAAAACCTAACCCTAACACCCCATGCCTCCTCCCTCACACCGCCTCCTCTCTCTATCTCTCTCCTGCACCTCATCTCTCCCGCACCTCCTCCGTAACGGCGGCGGCAGCGTGCGGTTTCCTGTCCCCTTCCACCACGACGGCGGTGACGACGCGCGGGGTCCCCTTCCACCACGACGACCTCCCTTCCTCCACAACGGCGGCGGCAACGACAACCTCTCGAGGGCGGCGTGGGCTGGCCTCCTCCCTCACACCGCCATCCTCTCCTCCGAGTCGGCGCACCCCTTCCTCCACGACGACGACGGCAGCCTCCGAGGGTGGCACGGGCTGGCCTCCTCCCTCGGGCACAGCAGATCTGGCCCCGAGCACGGTAGATCCGGCGGCTCCCTCGGGCGTGGGTCCCTCCTTGGTCCACGTTGGCAACAGCGATCTCCGAGGGCGGCGCGGCGGATCCGCCCCGAGCGTGGATCCGGCAGCTCCCTCGGGCGCGGGTCCCTCCTTCCTCCACGACAGCAGCGGTGGTCTCCGAGGGCGGCGCAACGGATCCGCCACGAGCGTGGATCCGGCAGCTCCCTCGGGCACGGGTCCCTCCTTCCTCCATGACGGCAGCGGCGGTCTCCGAGGGCGGCGTGGCGGATCCACCCCAAGCGAGGATCCGGCGGCTCCCTCGGGCGCGAGTCCCCTTTCCTCCACGACGGCGGCGGTGGCCTCCGAGGGCCGCGCGGGCCGACCTCCTGCGGCGGCGGACGACGACCAGAATCCGGCGGTGCTTGGGCGTCCGGCAGCGAGTGGGCCCCGTGGTCCCACTTTTTTTGTTCTATTATTCGGATTGTAGCCACGGTTGATATGTTTTCCGTGGCTATAGTGACCGCACAATAGTCTCGGGGCCGTAGCCGTGGTTGGCATACCCGCGGCTATAGGCCCCTTTCAACCGTGTCTATAGTACATGTTTGCTATAGTGACCCCTGAATTTAGCCTTGTGAAAAAAAAACTACGGTGCGGACCGGGGACTCCAACATGTGATATTGGGACTTTGATTCCAAGCCTACTCAAATGCAGAAAAACCTAGGAATTCTTCAAATTTCTCATTTCCTGCCTGTCCTCTTCACCTCTACCTACACTAGCCCGAGCCCCCGGGGCTTGTCAATGGCGGAAGTGTGATGCTGTGTGGAAGGAAGAAGAAGGGAGCGGAACTTGTAATGAAGAGGTATGGGCTAGACCGAGTGTGTTGCGTCTAGTTCAATAATGGGCCTGCACATTTTCTTTTTGAATGAAAAGTGGGCCTATGCCCTAGATGTTTGCTTATGTGAAAGATTTTGCTAGTAGTTTGTTATTTTTTCCATCGGAAATTTGGTTTTTCCATAGTTTCTAAGCCTTTTTTTATATATGGTAGATGGTACTTTCTCCGCCTCATTGAAAGTGTCGCTATGGTATCCGTGATAGTCAAAGTTTCTAAACTTTGACTAGATTTGTGGAAAATGTTAGTAATATGTGTATCTATAAATAAGTAGATTATGAAAGTAGATTCCATTATCTATCTAATGATTAATTATATTCAATAAATATTTATAATTTTTCATATATTTTTGGTCAAATTTAAAAGATTTGACTTCTTGAGAAGCGAGAACAACACTTTTAATGAGACAGAGGTAGTACTTAATAAAAAAGAATTAGGGGTAGCTGACCTCTTTTCTCCACATTGTTCACACTCATGGCATATTAAAAATCCTAGAAAAGGCATGCATGATTCCAGGGAAGAATTAACCACCCCTATGTTTACATTGTTAACGGTCAAAGGTTGATGGTGGACGTATACTGAAGTATCATCTCGTAGAGTTACATCATAGATGTTGAGAGGGAGGGGCGGCTCTGCCATGCGGTGCGGGAGGGAGGAGGCGGCTAGGGGTGGGGGCGGCTAGGGTTTCGACCCTTATATAGGGTCCGCCCCCAATTGAGCCAACTTGTTTTTTTTTGGTAGATGACCAGCCCAATTAGTTAATTCGGCTTGATTTCACTAGGTTAACAATATTTTGACATTTGTTCTATTTTGCTGTAAAAATATCCAGATTCAATTAACACATACTCCCTCCGTTCATTATTACATGTCGTTATAGAGTTATACACGAGAATTAAGGAGAGGTAAAAAAGGTGGATGCACTAAAAATGAGGAGGAGAGAGATAGAGATAGGGATGTAGTGGAAAGAGGAAATATTACATGGAGAAGAGGAAAATGTATATTGGAAAGCGAGAATGACATGTAATTGGAGAAAAGTGAGGAACGCTAGAATGACATGTAAATATGAACAGAGGGAGTACACTATAGAAACAACAATTCGTTTTCCCCTAAATGCCAAAGATTAATGGGTGCGGCGGAGCACACCTATCTTCATAGTACTTTTGAATCCTTCTAGAGAAGGTGGTTTGTGGCTTCGTTGCATGGTTTATAATTTCTAAGAGGATAAGATGAATGATGGTTTATAATTTCTAAGAGGATAAGATGAATGAGACGTGGCCATAATGGAGCCACAAGAGCCTATGGAACAGCCGAGGTGGCATCCTGAAAGGGAAGTAGTTAGTTTTACCGTTTACAATTATCTCAATTGTACTCAATTGAAAATGAAGATGCTAATTACAAAATTTAAGCTAAGATATAAAATTAGGGATAGAATAAACTAAAATATATTTCTTTGCAAGACAAGATATTGATCGATTGACATCTCAAATGGAAAAGAGAATGGTAGCTAAGGAACATAATTGGTTATAAATACTACACCCAGATCAAATTTGGGATTCAAACCTATATGAGCACCTTTCACTGCAAAAAGAACAAAACCAGCTGTGCAGTTTGCACAAGTTACACCTAATTAAATGTGTTAAAAGTTATGCATATACCATATATAATTTCATTAACTTTTTATATAAAAGTTATCTCAGTAATGATAGCTCAACTCTTGTAATAATTGGATGGCTGTGTACGTTTTGTAGAGGCCAGAACTTTGTTCCTTTATCAAAAAATAATAATTTCATTAACTTTTTATATGTACTATCATCTCTATGGAAAGAAAAGTTTTCCTAGAATTTAATGTTCGGATCCTTATATCAACATGCTCCTTGTTGTGGAGTTTCTCCGTCCCATGTGTGTTGACAGTGACAATACATAACATGATAGGATTTGGTAGGATGCATGCATGAACTTTCCCTGTTGCGTGTGTGGATATGCCTTTGAACACACGTGCTGCTGAATCATAGCTATAGGATTGCTTATAAAAACGAACATCCACCACCGTATTTATTCATCAAACGCACACAAGCAAAAGCATCATCAACCAAAGCTTTACATTTCCAGGTTAGTAACTTTTCTCATTTTCTTTGTGCACTTGGCAAAAGATGCATCAACCATATACTATGTTTATCATGCTATTATTCTTTGATCCTGCTAGGTCATAAGAGACACTGCTTATTTAGACTTCCAATGCAGGCATTGTGTTTTCAGATATTGTGAAGATGAGCTCACCTGCTAAGAACAACGCATGTGATGCTCCAAAGACTGAGTGGCCGGAGCTTGTGGGCTGCACCCATTAAGGAGGCTACGGACAAGATCAACACAGACCGGCCAGACCTCAATGTCAAGGCGGTCCCAGTTGGCACCATAGTCCTTGGTACGTTCGATCCCAATCGTGTTCGTCTCTGGGTCGACACCGTTGTCGAGATTCCAAAGATTGGTTGATGAAGAATAGCCCAGCTAGGGATCATCCATATATTCCTACCGATTTAATGGATCAAGCAGTAATAAAAATGTAATCATGCATTCATTAGGGTGCATATTGTATGATGTGCGAGTATATGCATGTGAGTTGTTGTTTATTATTACAAATTGTATAAGCATTTTATCCCTGGCTAATCTTGAGATTCACGAAGTCACCATAGACATCATAGTGTCGACACTGACGTTGCCTACCACTTAAGGAATGATTAGCCATAAATATGGCATCCATGTCAAACCTGGGATTGGTTCCACCGTAAGGAACCTAACCATTTGAGCTAGACTCGGTTTACGACACAACAAGGATATTTTACAATTACTAAAACACCTTATTTAATCTATTGTCACACTTATTTATTAGTAAAGCTGGTCCAAAAGGACTATAAAGAAGTCCTTAAGAAACCAGTGGGCAGTGGTTCGTAAATAATAATGTGTTGCGTCTAATTTACCCATGCGGGATGAATCAACAAAGCACAAATCTATGGTAACCAGATGTCTCTGTTCATGATTATCTGCCGGTCTGATCAATTCTCTCACCGCCTGCCTATCTAATGTTGCTTTGTCAGAATTTGCTGCAGTAGAAATGGAACTAGCAAAGTCGAGCTCAACGCAAATGACGATGTCAGAGATTGTGTGTATGCTACAGCTGATGGGAAACTAAGTGCTGGAGCGCTATACCATTCCATTGTTGGCACAGGAGACCATTGTGAAGAATTCTTCAAATTCGTTTGGAACGAAACAAGGCGCCGCCCAAAGTTCAGTTCTTTGCTTGGCTTCTAGTTCAGGACCGTATTCAGTGCAAGACAAACCTGAAATGAAAGAACGTGGTTGAAGCCGACACATCAATTTTTCTTGCCGTGGCTACTTGATTTTAGGTGGTGTGGCTATAGTTTAGTTTTGTTATAGTGCACTTGCAAGGTATGCAAATTTGAAGCAGAAATACCTGGCCATCTCATCTTCAGGTGCCCCTTCTCATCGAACTTCTGGACAACCATCGGCATCCCAGTGGCTCACACCACCACAGTAAAAAACTTGTGGTCTCTGCCACGCCCAATCCACGTGCCTTCATCACACTGTAGCGTATTCATATTGTTTTGCTGCTCAAACATTTGGAAGCACCGGCATGGTGTGGTCTTCCGCGAAGAACAACCATCTCTCCACCACCTACTACTAGCTGCTTGTCGTCCGATGCTCCCCTGTGGCAGTATAGACTACCACATGATGACATGAATGTATCACAACGATATGGTGTAATTCATTTTCACCCCCAATGGCCTAATACGCCCTGCTGTTTGTAAACTCTTTCGACTGGTAATTTTGCATTACCATGTCCAATGCAATATATCAGGTTGGGATATATAAGTTAACACCTAATCCACCTATAACATTGGCCATGCGTTCTGTTATCATCTATTATCCTTTTGGTGCAAATGATTCCTCAAAAAGAAAAGAGTAAATTTCAAAAAACTACCGGTTTTATAACAAAACTATCACAAAACTACAAGTTTGAAAAGATGTATCATAAAACTACAGATATAGTGCACCTTTTGTTCCACAAAACTACAGATTTAACAAAAAACGCATCACAAAACTGCGGATTTGAGGAGTCAATTTATCACAAAACTACATATTTAAACTTTGTAAATCTGTAGTTTTGCGATTTACATAGACACTAAATCTATAGTTTTACGATAACGATTGTTAATATGTAGTTTTGTGATACACTTCTTTAAACCTGTAGTTTTGTGAAATTTACTGAAAAGAGTAAGAAGACAAAGGAAAATCCTGTGCCATGAAACAATCTTGTGAATTTCAAGAATGTCAAGCCAACCAAACACTGCCATTTTAGAAGATAGAATGGAGATACATGTACTCATTTATATCTGAAAGCAACTTGTTTATAAATTTGCACCATACGGTTTTCAATTTCTATGTAGTTTTCTCCACTACAGTTTTCTATATGGATCCACGTGGTCGCGTGTCGTTCTTCAGAGTTGACCGGTCCAAAATGTTGACAATAGGAGGTGCCTTATATGACACCATAAGGTTCGCCCGTACAGATGCGTGAACCTGGTCCCGTGTTCACGCACGGCTTTGAATATGCATGCGTGTTGCTTAATCAGCAATGCCTATAAATAAGGTTCAACACACATACAAGGACACAAGCCACGCCAATCAAAAAGCAAAAGAAGCAACGACCGTCGCCGTCGAAGTGCTAACAACCGGGGTAAGCACTCCAGTTCTTCTCTTTAGTTCAGCTTCCTATTTGTCCTAAACCAGTAGCCACTGGTAGCTGGTTAGTCGGCTCCAACATTTATATATAAAAAAACATGCATCCAAGTTCCAGTTTCATTTATGCCCATTTGTCCATACCTGTTTTACATCTTTAATCAGAGATATGGTACTGCAGGTACGGTGTAGCACTTGAATCCGTAGGGACAAGACACCATGAGCTTATCAGCGGAGGGCAAGGCTGCGTGCGATGCCGCTCCCAAGACGGAGTGGCCTGAGCTGGTTGGGCGAACCATCAAGGAGGCCAAGGAGAAGATCAAGGCGGAGCGGCCGGACCTCAGGGTGGAGGTTGTCACCATCGGCACAATGGTCACCCAGGAGTTCGACGAAAACCGCGTCCGAATCTGGGTCGACACTGTGGCCAAGGTTCCCATGGTTGGCTAAGGTCGTTTGACACTGCACAAATGACCCCTGTATGAATAAGAGGAAACCATTTGTGCGATACAGCGTGTTTCTTGTGTTGAATAATTACATGTGCAATAAAAAATGTTACGTCTTTGATTCAATCTGAATTCTTAGGGACATAGTAATTATTGATACTTGTAGCATGCCATATCAGCACTATAGCAATAACTCATTATAGCCATGGTTGGGGGCTCTATAGCCGCGGTTAGCCCCAACCGTGGATATGTTTTCGAGACTATAAAAATTTAACTGTAGCCTCGAAAAACAGGTCAACCGTGGCTATAGTAGTTTACTATAGCCACGGTTCACTATGTCAACCGTGACTATAGTAGCATACTATATCCACGGTTCACTAACCTAACCGTGGCTATAGTGGCATATTATAGCCACGGTTCACTAATCTAACCGTGGCTATAGGACACCACTATAGCCACTGTTGACAAAGTAAACCGTGGCTATTTACTTTTCTAACAATAAAAAAATAAATGAAAACATCCATGTCCAATACTGCCTTGTGGTATTTCATCCACATCATGCCCAATATCACATCAATATTGTTGCCTGGAAGGATGATACAATCTGTGGGGTATATCTTAGTACTGTAAGGTGACCGGTGCCCATCTAACCTCATCTCTAGTGGTGATATGACCACTAGTTGACTTTATCAAGTAAGATGATCTCATCGTGCTGCGGCATAACCCAAACTTCTCCACAAACATGCTACTGATGAAGTTATGCGATGCTCCAGAATCAAATAATATGAGAGCAGGGTGATCTCGAACAGAAAACATACCACCCATCACGGGTGCATCGTCCGGGATATCCTCGGTGGACGTGTAGTTCACACGCCCGGTCTTTGCTGGGGCCCTGCTGTTGTTCCCGCACTGCTGGTTAGGGGCATTGCTCCTCTGCTGAT
This sequence comes from Chloris gayana, assembly GCA_031894775.1. Taxonomy (NCBI): domain Eukaryota; kingdom Viridiplantae; phylum Streptophyta; class Magnoliopsida; order Poales; family Poaceae; genus Chloris; species Chloris gayana. The sequence continues at coordinate 98,524 of JAUNZO010001019.1, read as the reverse complement.
AGGGGCAATCCCTAACGAAGTGTCCGGGACGGCCACAGCCGTAGCAAGGAGCTCCAGGTGGTGGTGGACGGTTCCCTGCAGCATTTTGAGAAGGGCGGGGTGCTGGAGCACGCTGTCCCGTCTCGTTGCTGCTGCGGGGGCCTCTGCTGCTGTGGGGGCCTCCGTGGGGGTGCCGGCGGCGCGGCGCCACCATAGGCTGAGAGCGGTAGCGCCGTCCGGAGGGTCGGTGTAGATCATGCGGTACGTAGCCGGGGGCGGCCCCGTAGCACTTACGGATCTCTTCTTCTCCGCTTGGACCCTGCGGTAGCCTTCCTCGGCGAGGATGCACGAACTCCGAGAAGCTACCCCCATGTTGAGGGTGAGGCAGTCCTGCAACTCGGCGCTGAGTCCCTCCTTGAAGCGGTCCTTGCGCTTCGATCCGAGTCCACCAGCTCGGGGGCATAGAGCACGAGTCGGTTGAACTGCTGGGTGTACTCGTGTACTCTGCGGCTCCCCTGGGTGAGAGCCATGAACTCCCTAGCCTTCCAGCGCATCACACCTGCAGGTATGAAGTGAGCGCGGAAAACCCTCTTGAAGTCCTCCCGGGTGGTCCGCATGCCGGCGTCCGGAGTGGCTAGGTGGGTAACTCACCAAGCGGCGGCGGCGCCCTCCAACTGCTGCGCAGCAAAGAGCGTCTTCTACACGACGGTGCAGTGGAGCAGTTCAAACTTGGACTCGATGAGGCAGATGTAGTCCTCCGCCCTCATCGGCTCTCCGGAGTCGTCATACCTCGGGGGCTAGGTGCCCGAGGAACTCCTAGTACGTGGCCTTCCGCGGTGCCGCATCACGGTTCCGATGCGCGCGGTTGCCATCCCCGGCGGGTTCCTGTTGACGTAGCTCGCGCAGAAACTCATTCTGCTACTGCTGGTTGTCCCGCATCACCGCCAGGAGCTGAGCCATCATGTCCATGGGATTAGGGACATGTGGCGGCGGCGGCGGTGGTGCGTTGTTCCTAACACCCTGGGCCGAGCTCTCGGGCCCATCACCATGAAGATCATTGGTGTTGCGGGTTCTCACTATTCTGTCAAGTAAAAAATTATGAAACCCATTAATTCAATCGATTTGCAGAAAATAATTTGACATGAGAGTAAATAGGCGCACAACATAAATTAAAAACGACAACAGTAAATCAAGGCAGTGCAAAAATTATAGAATGAGAAGCATCATCATCCCACACATCACACTGAATTAACAGAGTTCCAACGTATCACCATAGTTTAGTATATAAGTTACTAACACCACAGTATGGTACGATCTACATACTACAAGTTCCGATTACATCATAAGATAAAGTAAGATACAAGTAGGTGAGTCAACGACAATCCCTACAACGCGCACTGTTGTGCCGCTCAGTCCTCCTCTGCGTCGTCGGGGTCCTCAAGCTGCTCTCCCTGATGGAGAAACAAGGTCACACGGGGACCAGGTCCACGTGGGTCGTACACGATGAGAAAACGAAGGTAACGGGTGTCGGCTGCATCTCGTGTTGCAGCTGCCTCGTCCCGGGCCTGAGCGGTCGTCTGCACCTCCTGCTGCAAGTTCGCCACGAGGGCCTGCTGCCGCTGGAGCTGCTCACGAAGTGTCGCGTTCTCCGGGGTGAGCGAGGTGACCTGCCGGTCCCTCCGAACGACTCGCGGCGTCGTTACCTCGCATGGCCTCCATGAGAATGTTCACCTCCCAGTCACGGTACTCGTGCAGACAGTACAGCAGGTCGGCGTAGCACGCGGTGTGCGCCAGCATGGGGTTGAAGTGAGGCGCAGTGTGGTCGCACAACACTGCCATGCGGCGTCTCCAACGGTGATCGTAGGGGTCACCAACCAGCAAGTACAGGTACGTGTGTCCCTACTAAGTCGGAAGTGTGAAGCTCACAAAGCCTGGTGAGAGCCTCCAACGCTGCCCGGTCCCACGCGCTGTGGATCGCGAGACCCGTCGTGGTCACCATCCACGACTCCTGAGGTGGGTGGGTCACCTTGTCCGACACCACAACGTGCATGGTGCAAGCTAACTGGCCTCAATCCACAAACTCCTTCCCTACGTAAGTCGGGGGCTCGGTGTATTCCAACGTCCGCATGACCTGCCGGAGCATCCCGGATAGGCCACTTGCGGTGCGAGCAGTCGGACCACATCCACCCGTTGTCCAAAACCTCAACGTTTTCAGCCATCTGTAAGGAAACAACATTCCCAACAGTCAATAAATGACTTGCTAGTATAGTATGAACATTTTAAAAGACTGCCTCATATGGAAATAAAATGCAATGCAAATTTCACAATCTAGCATGAAGATGCCATATTTCCATAATATCCATAGTACATACATCCATCATCGACAAGCCATACAAATACGATTACACCTCCATACTACTACTCGATTTAGTCTATCTATCGAGCACCAAAATAATCACGGCTGCCAGCTGCTAGTCAACCTACACCTACTACCATCACGACAGGATGGGACACGCCTACGGGTCCTCGACGTCGGACGCGTCCTCGTGTGGCGGGGGAGGTGTTAGGGAAGCCTGCAACTGCTGCTGCAACTGCGCGACCTGCTCCTCCAACGCCTGAATGTTGTGATGCTGCTCGTCTGCCATCTGCTGGGAGGCCAGCAAGTTACTCCGGAGGTGGTGGATATAGTGCTCCTGCTGAGCCACTTGCGCGTTGCGGGCCCGCCAACTGCTGGCGTGCCTCGTCGCGCTCATGGGTTTGGTCGTCCCTCTCCTACCGGAGCTCATCTCGCTCCTCCAGCAGGAGGTTACGCTGAACCAACACGGCATCCCTCTCACGGACAAAGTCGTCATGCTCGTCCGTGACTCTCACAGCCTCCTAGGTCTTGCTCCGCAAGCTTTGGACGACGCTGAAGTGAGCCTGAGCGAGAGTAGTCATATGCGCATTCAGCGTGCGGTAGTCCGTGGCTAGCTGGGTAACACGGTCCCCGAGGCGTGCTTCCATCACGTCCGTATCTCGGTGCACCCAGTACATCTCACGAGCGTAGCAGGCCACGCAACTGTAGCCCTGCTCAGTGCGAGAGATCCTCCTGAGGCGTCGCTCGGTCACCTCGTTGTGGTAGTCGAGCGTCGGAATTAGCTCAAAAGGTGTGCCCGCCAAAGCGTCCTTGTTGGAGTCCGCAAACTCAGCCATCACGTGCTGAGCCAGCTTGGCTCGGCCCTCGTGCGGCACCTTGGCGAATAACTGGTAGTCCAGAGTCCCCGTCCCCTCGCGAGGGTGGTCAGCAATCTCCACCTTCATCTCGTGAAGGAGGACTCTAAAAACCTGGTGCGCTGGTCAAAGTACACCGGAGGCTGGGTGTATCTAAAAGTTTCCAACAGAGCCCACAGCATGCTAGGGAGAGTCTCCGTCAAAGCCTCCTCCCCAGCGGACCACGTCACGTCTCCGTGTCCGTGATCGGACTCGCTGTCGAACGACATCTGTTAAGCACAAATTTTTTTTTACCAAGTGAGTGTGATGCACTGAAAATGTGGATGTTAAGCCAAGAAGCATCATATGAGCAATGGGTATGGTAAACATTTCCATAAGCAAGTATGTGCCTAAAATTCTGGTTCTGTATCGACTGTCCAATGTCGTACAGTCAACAAAACTGTGCAATTCGCACAGGTAAATGACAGAATTGGTCTTTCCACATACTAACAACATTTTAGATCATCATCTAAGCTTTCCAACAAGTATTTGATCAGCTCATTTCACTGTACGAGCGCAACGTTATGGGCATTTCTTGATAGACTGTCCATTCTGAAACGGCAACCTGTACAGTGAATAAAACTGGCAAAAATGAAGCAGAGAGAATCAGAACTGGTCCTCGAAATGCATACCAAAATTGTAGCTCATGTTTCAACCATTCCAACAAGTACAAGATCACCTGTATCCAGCTCATGAGCACAAAGATATGACTGAAAATGTACAGGCATATGATTCTGAAAACAGCACTGAGGCATTTTCAGTTCAGAAGGATGGATCTGGAATTCTCGACCCCACAAACTCGGAACCAGTCCTTCCTCAGACTACCAAAGTTGAAGCTCGTGACTCAAGCTCTCCAGAAAGAGCTCATTTGCCTCGTTCCGACAATCGAGCTGAGAGTTATGGGGAAAATCAACTAGGCTGTCATTCTGAAAAACAGGAACAGCACCTCTGACAAAACAGAGCATAACTCTCCCGATCTGGCTTCAAACTTCACAAAACCTATTCGACAATTTAGTTGACTTCACTAGGTTTCCAGATCATGTGAGATCACTCAAATCCAAGATTCGAGCAAAAAAAGTTATGAATTTTTTTACTTAGCGAGTTTCTGAAATTTTCAGGTTATAAAACTAAGACTTTTATGTTGCAATTTTTATCATGAATGCATCGTCTCAGCGGTGTATGAACTTCGGGGTGGCGACCCGCACTCAACCACGTAAGTCAGTCTAAGTTATCGACACAAACATACTAACATAGTTATGTACCTGCAGAAGATTCATTCCAGAAACAGTATATCAAATTCAAAAGAAACTACGAAAATAAGCACAGTTCTACTAGTAACGACCCATAGAAAGGATCGCCCCGTGGTAAGCCACGAGCCATCGGTGTCCCGTATTCTCCGTCCGTGGGCACGGGCCGCTAATTTAAATGCAGACATACCTGGGCCACAGCCGTAGATACAGTAATTAAACAAACATAACCCAGGGTTAGTATTGCCACCATTACAACTAATATAGTCCTTACGGACACGTCCTCACACGATAACGTCCTAGTTTTCGAAAATATGCTGCGTAAGGTGTTGTAATATCCCCAAGACGGCTCCGATACCACGCTGTGATAGACCCGCCTCACGAAGAGGCGTTTCCGTGTCCAGGATCATCACGGGTGCCATCACGCGCTGTGATACCCGATATTACAACATACAAACAAAAGCATGATACGATGAATATAAGTACAAGTCTCTTACATCCATCCAAGTGTATGATTACATCAAAGTCTTATAAGCACCAGAAGCAAATAAGTTTGGAAATAAACTAAACAGCGGAAGCAATAAGATACAATCACTCTCTCGGCGATACATCACGGGGCATTCGGTAGAGACAGGTGTTTTTGCCCTAAAACATCTTACCGGCACATCAACGCCTCTACTCCTCCGGACCGCACCACTCTCAAGTATAGTGGCCTCCGTCCGAAGACCGATCCTGCCGGACGCCATATCCGAGCAAGCTGTCTCCTGCTCGACGGGGTCCTCCGAAAAACCACATAGAGTAAAGCTCCGAACAACTAAAGCTCAGCAAGACCGACCTGTCAAGGTGGCCATCTACAGCCGACTCCTAGACATGCAAAGGCCAGCGGGGTAGGATAGATTTAGCATTGAGCTGGCCTACAAGTGAATCCTTACTTTCAACTTTTAGCCATTTAATTAAGTTGCATAGAAGAGTAAATTTAATTTGCACTATGCTACTGCATTACATGTTTCCAAACAAGTAATTTACTAATACAACAAATTAATCATAATCATCATCATCATCAATGTTTCTCTTCTTACTACGTTCCGGTCGACGGGACAAGTAGTACTCGTTCTTGTGACGGGCAACGATTCGAATCAATTTACATCCTGCAGGAGAGACCTGATTGCACGTCACATACGCGTTTCCCGAAAGCCGCATGAGACAACCTTTCCTAGTCGGGACTGTAGTGTTAGTCGGGCCTAGCTCCCTCGAGAAGGGTCCCCTACGCGATGTTGTCCCCGACGTCATCCGGGAGTAGAGTGCTCCCTTCTCTCCTCCCAAATTCCTGCCAAGTAACCAAGGGAGTAGGGTATCTCTCTAACATACGGCAGCCATCGTACGTCGGTTTCATCGGGCCCACCAACACCAGCATGCAAACACTACGTTCAAACTAATCCACATGTGCCGGACACGACGCGATCGTTGTGTGCACGAGACAGGGCTACCACCTTGAAGACTCTTTCAGTCCTTCGCTTTCCACCTAAATTGCCCGTCCGGCCTCCAATTCTCATTCTCTTCTCAAATACTTGGCATCGTGTCCAAAAAGGTGATTGTCCTATCTACGAGTGGTCTTCGTACCACTCGATGGATCACGTCCTAATTAAGCAAGCATCTAACGTAGGGCAAGCGAACATGGATAAACAGGATCCTACCGCATGCTAGGGTTTTGTCACAACTCCTATACACCTAGTGCACAGTACAAGCCTACAAACATGTAGTGATGAAATGAAAAACATAACTGAAAGTTGCCTAGAGGGGGTGAATAGGCAAGCTACAATAATTTCTGAAAATCACAACACTTAAAACCTAGTTAGTCGAGTCCAACACGGAACTTCTCTAAAAGACGGAAGTTCCGTCTTTAATAGAACTTCCGTTATGGACTTGAGGGGAGGAACAAGATAATGAAAGCTAGAAGTAAATCTTACAAATCCCTTTAAATAGAAAGTTTCCTCCTCCTCCTAGGAGTGTTATGCCTGCAGGAAATCGATAGACAATACCCACACAAGTAGATCGGGCCAAATATAACACAAGCACCAAACAAGAACAAAGAACAAGACACAACAAGCAAGAGAGCACAAGAGAGACACGGGATTTGTTTACCGAAGTTCGGAACCCTCACAAAGAGGTTCCTATGTCTCCGTTGAGGAGCTCACAAAGAGTCGGGTCTCTCTCAACCCTAATCCTCCCCAAGTGACCACCAAGGTCAAACTTGGTTTTCTTCTTCTTCTTGCTTGATTCCTTTCCTTCCGGAGGTGAATCACAACCTTCACAAACTTCCCAAGGCTCACCACAATCTTGGGAGCTCTAGGGTGACACCTAGCCAATCTAAGAGAACAAATCTCCAAGAGTAACAAGTGAAGTAGAGATTGCTTGCTAAGGGAAAATGTGCTCAAGGTTGGGATGATGCTTCTCAAGCTTGGATTTGATATGGGGCTCTCAAAGTGAACTTGAATCTCAAGGAGAGTGAGAGAGAGATGAGAGCAAAAGCTTGTCGGAGATGTGAGAGTTCAAAAAGCACCAGCAAACCCTAGAGTGAGCTGGGGAGGTTTATTTATAGGAGTGGGTCCAAAAAGAGCCGTTGCTAGGGTTTGGTCGGGCAAATAACGGAACTTCCACTCAAGACGGAACTTCAGTCAAAAACCTCCTGGAAATCTCGGAAGTTCCATAGCAAGACGGAACTTCTCTCTTGACAGATTTTGAAAAAGACTAAGTGTAAAATCCCAAGACGGAACTTCCGTCTTGGGTGGAAGTTTCGTGAAAAACCTCCTGGAAATCTCGGAACTTCCGAGTTGGAGGCGGAACTTCCGTCTTGTTTGAGTGTGATCTATTTTGACTCTTTGGACTTTGATCTTTTGGCTTTTTGAGTGGTTGGGTTTTTATCCAAGCTTTGATTTAGGTAACTTGAGCACATATTCCCTGCATGAAAGACTAAATCACCCCTCTTTATAGTTTGGCAATCCTAGACTCAAAGAACTATAAAATCTAATTTAAGCTTCTTTTTGAGTCCATCTTTTGACTTTTGTATGAGGGGCTATCAATCTTATAACGTGGGCTAGTTGACTTCAATATCCTGCACATTAGCTCAATGAAACATTAGACATTTTAATTATTTATCATTTATCACCAAAACCCACTAGGGGGCCTAGTTGCATCTTCAATCTCCCCCTTTTTGGTGATTGATGACAAACAATTAAAAGAGATAAGGATATCAAAAGAACGAAACGAAGACACCAAAATATAGCGGAGCTCCCCTAAAGAGATGCATGGTTCACTCAAACATGTGAGAGAGCTCCCCCTATATTTTGTGCTTGTGGGGTGCCTAAAACAATGTGCTCAAAAGACATGCATAAGTGTGAAAAGCAAAAGCAACAAGCGCTAAGAAAGCTGCACACCATGAAATGCAAGCCACACATTAAGTCAATAAACATCCATCATCCAAAGCACATAGTTTTGCAACATAGCGAATGTAAAACAAGTCTAGCCCTATTACAATAAAAGGCACACACACATAGTTCCATACATAGATAGAGTTCCATAAGTTCCAAGTCTAGATAGATAAAGAAACAACGGAGCCTCTCTTTTCTCTCTCCCTTTGGCATCAAGCCACCAAAAAGGTAGATAGGTCACTCGTCATCATCGGAGAGGATCACGGTGGCTCCACTATATGGAGGACTCTGCTCCAGCTGCTCACTTGTCGTCTTCATTTGCCTCACCTTCATCTCCTCCTCCTCCTGCTTCGTGCTCATGCACGTGCTCATGCTCATACTCATACCCATGCTCTTGCTCATGCTCATATGGCTGATATTGCTCATAAGCATCAAGCGGCCATTGATAGACCGGAGGAGGTGCATCTTGTTCTTCCTCGGAACCGGGAGGAGATACCACTGCACCTTGTTCCCTCATGAACGTCTTCATGCGCCGGGCATTCTTCTTTGCGCGCTACTTGTTCTTGTGGATCTCAACGGCATTGGCCGTACACACATTGAAGATTGCTTTAAGGCCTTTCTTGAGCCAAGAGGTGGGAGATCCTTTGCGTTGAGGTGCACTAGAGGAGGATGGAGCGGCTGCCCCAAAGAAGGATCCATGATGAGGTGGAGAGGGAGCCTCAATGGTGCGAATCAGCTTTGGACGAAGTGGGAGGTGCTTGTACTCTTTCTCAAAGGTTAGGCCAGTCTCTTTCTCAATCATTGCCATGATGAAAGGGGCATATGGCATGGTTCTCCGGGTAGCATAAGAAGCTCGGTGGATCTCTTCCATGATATGACCCATCACACGAGAATCCGTCGAGTCCGGAGCCATTCTCACAAGAACATTCCTAGAATATGAGGCAATCTTGGTGGAGAATCCATCCTTAGGGACAATGTTGTGACGAAGGAGACGGTTCATAAGAAGATAGTAGGGGCGCAAACGTTCGGTCTTTCCAATGACAGCACGGTCCGGATCCTCATACATGAACTCCAAAAGTCTACTTTCTAGAATTGCCTCATTTGCAATGCTTGGGCCGCTTCATATCACTTTTGGGCAAGCAGAAATAAGAGGCAAATTTCTTGTAGCTAACGCTGTATCTTGAATGCCCTGAGTCATCCAAAACACCTTGCCACGACCTCGTCCATCCAAGTAGAGAGTGGCCCGGAACCGACAAATGACCTCCTCGTTCCAATCATACTTGAATGCCATCAAGTCATACACACCCTTTGCTTTGCATTGCTCAATCACTTGATCAAAGAGTGGGTCTTGCTTCCTAGCCATATAGCTCCAATCAATCCATCGATGAGGATGGAGCCTGTGATGCTTCTTGTCATCAAGCTCAATAAAAAAGCAACGATAATAGTCTTGCTTGAAACCAAGTGCAAAACCTATCATCGATGCTTCTTGTTACGGCACACGCTCCGGATGGGTGGTCCTGTCCTCAAGCAATGACCCCGGCCACTTTTTGTAATCAAAGCACACATGATCCCCACGGTACACGGGGGATGCACCCTCAAACCGAGTAACCCGCCGCAAGTCCTCACTTGGAATGCGGTGTGAGCTCCCTCCGTAGCCACTCCTTTGCCCTTGGCACGACGATCGGGAAGAGCACCACCTCGCTCAACTCGAACGGTCCGAGCAGCCTGTGGTGGTCGAGAGGTAGTACTCTTTCTCCTCTTAGGCTCGGGCACAATCTCCTCGCTGCCCTCATCACTAGGAAGTTCCAAGTCTTCTCCCTCGGATTCTTCAACATAAGCTGCGGAGCTCTTCCTCCCGGGAACCTTAGTTCTACCCATTTGATGGTGACCTGGCATGGAGAGGATACAAAGATTACAAGGAATGCTAGAGAAGATTCAAAGTTATAGTGATTCAATTGAGACTGCACCTTGTGCCGGAACGGAAGTTCGCAAAGTGCGGAACTTCCGTAAAAGACGGAGGTTCCGTAGCGAGCGGAAGTTCCGTTCGGGCCGGTGCAGCCACACGAAAATCACCATAACTTTAGATCTACCGTCTAACTACTCAAGTCCTTCAAGGATAATGTAGACTAGTTGCTAGGGAACTACTCTACCCAAGGACACTAGGAAAAACTTGAGTGCATTTGCAGATCGGGAAAAGGGGCACCAAGATTCATACCGTGAGAGAAAATGACGTGGAGAAATCACGGAAGAACTTGGGGCACGGAGGTTCCGGAGGGTGGAGCACCTTCTCCACGGATTACTTTCGCAAAGCCACGGTCAAATCCTTGAATCACCTTTGGGAGCGCCGGGTCGGTTTTGGAGGAAGAAAGAGAAGAGACGGGTTCAAATGATTGGAGTGAGAAGGGAGGAGGGCTGCCTCTAGCGTTTAAACCCGACAATAACGGAAGTTCCGTCTTTAAAGACGGAGGTTCGGCAAATTGCGGAAGTTCCGCGAGTGCGGAGGTTCCGTGATGTCCGATTGAGTTGATGAAAAATCGCTAAGCGTGGACGGAAGTTCCGTGAGCGATGCGGAAGTTCCGAGAAAAACGAGAGCTTTTTGGCGGAAGTTCCGTGATGGACGGAAGTTCCGTGAATTCCGAGAAAAAAAGCTTGGAACTTGGAGTTGCTTTCTCTTGTGAATAGCCAGCAATCAATCAAGTAAAACAATATTCACAAGATGGGCAACAAGATCATATGATCAACTCCAAATATTTTCAAAAACAAAACACGCAATAATTTTACAAATCATTTTGAAAAAATAAACTACCTCAATCAATTTCACAAAGATGCGCAACAATTCATTCCACATTAGAAGAATCAAGTATATTAAGTTCACTCCTAAGCTCACAAAATCTTTTCTCATCTAGGGGCTTGGTGAAAATATCGGCTAGTTGTTTATCGGTTCTCACATAACTAATCTCAGTGTCCCCTTTGATTGAATGATCTCTCAAGAAGTGGTGCCGGATATCTATATGCTTAGTCCTATTGTGATCAACGGGGTTGTATGCAATCATGATGGCACCCTCATTGTCACATAGGAGGGGAACTTTGGTCAAAGAGTATCCAAAGTCCTTAAGAGTTTGTCGCATCCATAAGAGTTGTGCACAACAACTACCGGCTGCAACATACTCCGCTTCGGCTGTGGAAAGGGCAACGGAATTTTGTTTCTTGGATGACCATGACACAAGGGACCTACCCAAGAATTGGCAAGTCCGGAGGTGCTCTTTCTATCTACCTTACATCCGGCGTAGTCGGCATCGGAGTAGCCAACTAACATGAATTTGGAGCCCTTAGGATACCACAACCCTATGTTTGGAGTGTGAACCAAATATCTCAAGATTCTTTTAACGGCCACTAAATGGCTCTCTTTTGGAGCGGCTTGAAATCTTGCACACATGCACAGGCTAGGCATGATATCGGGCCTAGATGCACAAAGGTAAAGCAAAGAGCCAATCATGGAGCGATATACCTTTTGATCGACCGCCTTCTCATTCACGTCCAATCCTAGATGACCATTTGTCTTCATTGGAGTCTTGCTTGGCTTTGCCTTGTTCATATCAAATTTCTTAAGGATGTCTTGGGTGTACTTAGTTTGACTTATAAAAGTTCCTTCTTCTAGTTGCTTGACTTGAAAACCTAGAAAGAACTTCAACTCCCCCATCATCAACATCTCAAATTTCCTAGTCATAATCTTGGCAAACTCATCACGGAAAGATTGGTTAGTAGAACCAAATATTATGTCATCGACATATATTTGGCATACAAATAAATCACTTCCAATTTTTCTAGTGAAGAGGGTAGGATCGGCCTTGCCCATTATGAAGCCCTTGTCGATGAGGTATCCCTTGAGGTGTTCATACCAAGCTCTTGGTGCTTGCTTGAGTCCGTAGAGAGCTTTGTGAAGCTTGTACACGTGGTGAGGTTTCTTCGGATCTTCAAAACCCGGTGGTTGTTGCACGTACACTTCTTCTTGAATTGGACCGTCGAGGAATGCACTCTTCACATCCATTTGATATAACTTGAAACCATGATGTGTAGCATAGGCGAGCAATATGCGAATTGACTCAAGCCTTGCCACCGGTGCATATGTTTCCCCAAAGTCCAAACCTTCAACTTGTGAGTAGCCTTTTGCAACAAGTCTTGCTTTGTTCCTCACCACCACACCATGTTCATCTTGTTTGTTGCGGAACACCCACTTGGTTCCCACAACATTTTGCTTGGGTCTCTCCACCAATGACCACACTTTGTTTCTCTCAAAGTTGTTCAACTCTTCTTGCATGGCCACCACCCAATCCGATTCTTGCAATGCTTGTTCTACCTTAAGAGGTTTCAAAGAGGAAACAAACGAGTAATGATGGCAAAAGGTAGCGACTCGAGATCTAGTGGTTACCCCTTTTTGAATGTCACCAAGAATGTTATCGACGGGATGATCTTTTTGTATGCTTTGGCGCACTCGGGGTTGTTGGGGCCTAGATGCATCTTCTTCTTCTTCTTGTTGTTTGTCTTGATGATCATCACCTCCACCATCTTATTCTTGATCTTGGTTGTTGCCTTGATCATGATCGTCACCATGATCTTGGCCGCCACCTTGATCTTGTTTATTTTGTGGTTCTTGTGGAGGATCTTCATTTTGACTTGGAGAAGATGGGTCACCTTGCACTTGAGTTGGGTCTTGTGGCCTTATTTCACCAATTGCCATGTTCCTTATTGCTTCACAAGGAGCTTCATCACCTACATCACTTGGATTAACTTGTTCTACTTGAGAGCCGTTAGATTCATCAAATGTTACATCACGCGTGATCTCAACAATGCCGGTGGATTTGTTGAAAACTCGGTACGCATACACATTTGATCCGTACCCAAGTAAGAAACCTTCATTGGTCTTTGGAGCAAACTTAGAAGACCTTGGCTTCTTGTTAAGAATAAAGCACTTGCTCCCAAAGACACGGAAATACGACACGTTAGGAATTTTACCGGTAAGAAGCTCATAAGGTGTCTTTTTCAATATCTTGTGAAGATACAATCGATTTGTTGCATGGCAAGCGGTGTTGATGGCTTCGGCCCAAAAGGTGTCGGGAGTCTTGTACTCATCAAGCATGGTTCTTGCCATCTCAATGAGTGTACGGTTCTTTCTCTCGGCTACACCATTTTGTTGTGGGGTGTATGGTGCCAAGAACTCATGCTTGATGCCTTCTTCATCTAGGTACTCCTCGACTTGTGTATTCTTGAACTCGGTGTCGTTGTCACTTCTAATCTTTTTGATCTTTACTTCATGTTCATTTTGTGCTCTTCTCAAGAAGCTCTTTAGAACACCTTGTGTCTCACTTTTATCCTTTAAAAAGAATACCCAAGTGAAACGGGAATAATCATCAACAATGACAAGGCCATACTTGTTACCGCCAATGCTTAGGTATGTGACCGGTCCGAAGAGGTCCATGTGAAGCATCTCCAATGGTCTTGTTGTTGTCATCATCGTCTTGGATGGATGGTTGGCTCCAACTTGCTTTCCGGCTTGACAAGCGCTGCACACTTTGTCCTTCTCAAAAGCAACATCCTTTAGTCCAACGACATGGCCACCCTTTAGAAGTTTGTGTAGATTCCTCATCCCAACATGAGCTAGTCGGCGATGCCATAACCAAACCAAAGTGTTTTTGCTATCAAACAAGCACTTAGATTTGGACCCTCTTTGTTGATGAAATCAACAAGATAGATCTTATCCTCCAAGTACCCTTTAAATGCAATTGAGGAATTCGCTTTTCTAAAGACGGTCACCCCTTCATTGGTAAAGAGACAATTAAAACCCATTCCACAAAGTTGTGATATGGACATTAAGTTGTACCCTAAACCTTTCACGAGGAACACATTACTAATTGAAAGGTCATGGGTGATTTGAATTCCACCACGACCAATTATCTTTCCTTGTTGATCATTTCCAAAAGATATACTCCCACTTGGTAGATTGTCTTTGTCAAGTGTGGAGAACATCTTCTTCTCCCCGGTCATATGATTTGAGCACCCGGTGTTGAGCACCCATATTGAACCGTCCGAGGAGTATCCCTACACACAATTAAGCATAAGATTTAGGCACCCAAACTTGCTTGGGTCCTTTAACTTTAGAAACAACACTTTTGGGCACCCACACGCAAGGATTCCATCTTGCATAGTGTGGCCCAACAAATCTTGCAACTACTCTCCCATGAGCACCATGGATTAGCTCATATGTTGTATGATCATACACATAGAAGGATACGGGTGAGCTCTTCTTTTTGAGCTCTTGTGTTGTCTTGGCCTTCTTCACGTGCTTAACTTGAGCAACTAGCTTTTGTTGATTCATGTTGGTGCTCTTGGTGATGTATTTCTTCTTGGGCTCCTCCTTAAACCCAATGCCTTTGTTGCCATTGAACTTTCTTTCCTCACTAACAATTTTCTTAGCTAGCTCAACTTGAGCCGCTCTTTCAAGATTCTTGACCTTGTTAGTGAGATCCTTGATTGTCACCTTATCGGTGGCAATGTTGTCAATGTCAACTCCTTCACATCTTACACACTTTTTGCTTGATGAGGATTGCATTGACTCAACCTTGCTTTTGTATGTCAATGTGCTACTCTTGAGGACTTCAATCTCTCCTCCCAACAACTTGTGATTCTCTTCAAGAGATTTACACTTTGTTTGGAGTGAGAGGTTGATGTCTTCAAGCTTAGCATTTGACTTGTTTACCTTTGTAAGGCAAAGAGTCAACTCCTCGTTCTTCTTTCTTTCTTCCTCAAGCAAGGTCTTCAACTCTTTAATCTCATCAAGCTTCTTGATAAGCATGTTTTCTTGCTTGTCCACCATCTCTTTGCTCTCTTCAACCTTCTCTTGCATTATCCCTAACATTTTCACTATATCTTGTAAGGAGGGGACTAGCTCCTCCTCATTATCATGGTTAGAGGAATTGACAAGAGGTTTAGTTTGTACCTTGTTTTCTTTGGCCATGAAGCATTTGGGGGTGTCATCCTCATCGTCGGTGAGGTTGTTGAAGAGTGATGACTTGGCCGGTGTTAGGCCATATGCAAGATTGGCAATCCCTCCTTCTTCATCTTCATCATCATCGGAGACATATTGTTGGCCAATATGAGCTTGACCCTTGAATGGTTTCTTGAAGTTCTTCTTCTTAATGAACTTCTCCTTCTTCTCTTCCTTTCCATTGAGTTGATGACACTCTGCAATGAGATGCCCCGGGTCATGACAATGATAGCACTTTCTTGTTGATCTTCTTGCCCTTGCTTTGTCAAAGCTCTTCTTGGTAAACCCGTTGTTGATCATGAACTTGCCAAACTTCTTCACAAACAAGGCAAGCTCTTCATTGTCTTCTTCAATCTCAATTTGGTCTACCTCCACAACTTCTTTCTTTTTGGCCTTGAGTGCCACATCTTGCTTGCTTGTGCTCTCATCTCCAATTAGCACACTCACTCTCTTTCCCTCATCATCACGGCTTTTGTGAGCAAGGATTCTCCCAATTACTTCATCCGTGGAGAATCCATCAAAACCTTCCTTTTCTTCAATGATGGTGCAAAGTGTGGAGTTCCACACTCTTAGTGACATTAGAAGCTTGAGATTCACTTCTTGTTCGCTCACGTCATCTCCAAGTGACCTTCGCTCATTCACAATATCCAAGAGCCTATCATGTGTTTGTTGAGGGTCTTCGCCTTTCTTCATCACAAAGAAGTTGAATTGATTTTTCAACACTTGCATTCTTGACTTCTTCACCACATCGACTCCCTCATGAACTGCAATGAGCTTGTCCCATATAGCTTTGGCATTCTCTAGTCGGGATACCTTGGAGTACTCTTTAGCACTCAAAGACGAGAGCATTGCCGACACGGCTTGCGCATTACGATGTATGTTGATGTTGTCCATGACGGTGTGCTCCTTCTCAATCTCAATCACACACCCTTTTTCAACCACTTCCCACACGGGTGGACCAATTGATAGTAGGTACATATTCATCCTATGCTTGTACCAACTAAAATCCTTTCCATCAAACCAAGGTAGTCGTCCACTACCGCTACTATTCACATTTGCCACATCATTATAGTTGAAGCTGTACCTTGTGTCCAACTTCCCACCACTAGTGCCATCCTTGGCAAATGGATTCAATTCTCCTCCGGAGTTCCTTCTCTTGGTAGGATCATTGTCCCCTTCAACAAATTCCTCCGACATCTTTTCTTCTCAAGCGGTTAAGCTCTTCTCGAGAAGACCCGCTCCGATACCGATTGAAAGTTGCCTAGAGGGGGGGGGTGAATAGGCAAGCTACAATAATTTCTAAAAATCACAACACTTAAAACCTAGTTAGTCAGTCCAACACGGAACTTCTCTAAAAGACAGAACTTCCGTCTTTAACAGAACTTCCGTTATGGACTTCGAGGAAGGAACAAGATAATGAAAGCTAGAAGTAAATCTTACAAATCCCTTTGAATAGAAAGTTTCCTCCTCCTCCTAGGAGTGTTATGCCTGCAGAAAATCGATAGACAATGCCCACACAAGTAGATCGGGCCAAATATAGCACAAGCACCAAACAAGAACAAAGAACAAGACACAACAAGCAAGAGAGCACAAGAGAGACACGGGATTTGTTTACCGAAGTTCGGACCCCTCACAAAGAGGTTCCTACGTCTCCGTTGAGGAGCTCACAAAGAGCCGGGTCTCTCTCAACCCTAATCCTCCCGAAGTGACCACCAAGGTCAAACTTGGTTTTCTTCTTCTTCTTGCTTGATTCCTTTCCTTCCGGAGGTGAATCACAACCTTCACAAACTTCCCAAGGCTCACCACAATCTTGGGAGCTCTAGGGTGACACCTAGCCAATCTAGGAGAACAAATATCCAAGAGTAACAAGTGAAATAGAGATTGCTTGCTAAGGGAAAATGTGCTCAAGGTTGGGATGATGCTTCTCAAGCTTGGATTTGAGATGGGGCTCTCAAAGTGGACTTGAATCTCAAGGAGAGTGAGAGAGAGATGAGAGCAAAAGCTTGTGGGAGATGTGAGAGTTCAAAAAGCACCAGCAAACCCTAGAGTGAGGTGGGGAGGTTTATTTATAGGAGTGGGTCCAAAAAGAGCCGTTGCTAGGGTTTGGTCGGGCAAATAACGGAACTTCCACTCAAGACGGAACTTCCGTCAAAAACCTCTCGGAAATCTCGGAAGTTCCATAGAAAGACGGAACTTCTCTCTTGATAGATTATGAAAAAGACTAAGTGTAAAATCCCAAGACGGAACTTCCGTCTTGGGCGAAGTTCCGTGAAAAACCTCCTGAAAATCTCGGAACTTCCGAGTTGGAGGCGGAACTTCCGTCTTGTCCGAGTGTGATCTATTTTGACTCTTTGGACTTTGATATTTTGGCTTTTTGAGTGGTTGGGTTTTTATCCAAGCTTTGATTTAGGTAACTTGAGCACATATTCCCTGCATGAAAGACTAAATCACCCCTCTTTATAGTTTGGCAATCCTAGACTCAAAGAACTATAAAATCTAATTTAAGCTTCTTTTTGAGTCCATCTTTTGACTTTTGTATGAGGGGCTATCAATCTTATAACGTGGGTTAGTTGACTTCAATATCCTGCACATTAGCTCAATGAAACATTAGACATTTTAATTATTTGTCATTTATCACCAAAACCCACTAGGGGGCCTAGTTGCATCTTCGAGTAACATAAATAGGTTGTGCACGGGACTTGCCTTGAGCTTGACCCTGAGCAGCTGGGTCAGCAACAGCGAGTAGCTTCGGCTCCTCCTCGCCGATCACCGTGTTCACCACCACGACTACATAATACAAAGGTGATGTGTGAAATTGATGAAAATGTAATTTGAATATTTTTTGGAATATGTGCTAATTTCATCGAATACACGTAATTTGTGAGTATAAAATATCTTGGTGCCCAGCGAGGTGAAATGATCTAATTGCGACTAACCAATTTAATTTACTTCATCAACTTCCATGAAGCATTTAAATTATTATCACATGTGCAAGAGAAATAATTCAATAATCCTAGCAAAACTAGGTAAAACAATTAAATTGCCTCTAGTCCTTAAGAACATGCTATGGATAATAATTAAACCAAGCTTCATAACTTAAAAGCAATCCAATAATTAATCAAGCCATAATCTTGGATCTCAAAAACGACATTATATTAATTAATTTGTCTCTGATCATGTCATACTAAGTGAACCATTAAATAGTACGTGTTTCAAGGAGTCCAACAAAATTTAGTTTACATGATTTCGAGTTCGGAAGCAAAAGATATGAATTATTGAAGTTTGCAAGAATTTCTAGTATTTTAATTAATTCCTAAAAAAGAAAAGGAATTAATCAGCCAATGGGCCAAATCGGCAGGGAAGGCCCAGTGCAAGGTGAGCACGCACGCGGCCCACGAGTGCGGCCCAAGCCATAGCGCGGCCCATGCGGGGAACCTAGCTCGGTCGAGCTATGCCTCGTGGCCACGGTGGCCGGAGGGCTCGCTGGCAGCTGCGACGGCTCGTCGGAACGGGGTCATATGACCATGAAAAATTGAGAGAAAAATACTAGCGCGCTCATAACCTCGACGCGAATCCATTCGACGCGAATTCATCCGAGAGGGTCCCGATACCAGGTGCTCACCGGAATATGGCCGGCGACGAAGCACGCATGAACCTGGGTCTGGCGACGTTCGGCGATGCCGTGCGCTCCGTAGACTCCACCAAATTGAGCGCCGTTTCTTCCTACATGATCAGTCGACCAAGGACTTCTTCGGCACGGTGTCCAAGCTGAAGTAGGAGGGCCGGTTGGTGGAGTCGCTGTCAGTGACAAAGCCAGGATCAAAATCTACCTATAGCGGATGTACTATACTAATTTGTATACATATAATAGGAAACTATAATTGTATGAAAATATAAAAATTTGATAAGTAACTATTTGTTGATAATATATGTTTGAGGTTTAACTTTTGTTCTGAATCCAGCTGCTATCTAGATTTGATCTTTATTTTTTTCACGTCGATGGCTTGCCCTACTCTCTCTGTCCTGGCCATTTCGTCCTTGCGTCAACGATGTGGAGCGCTCGAGGCCGCCAGCGTGGTGCACAAAATGGAACGAGTCGTTTCTGTCTCAAGTCCGAGTTTTTTTCTTGAGAATGTCTCCAGCCAATGAAAAGACTAAAAAAAGTTCAATCACCAACATACTAGCCCATAAGCCCCATTGCAAAAAGAAAAGAAAAAACCCATAGGCCATAACTATACGTCCGTTCATGTTCCTCTGCTTCCATAGAACGCAATGCATACGCACAAGCCGGGCTCCGCTTTGTTTGGCCTTCGATGGTTGCTGAGGAAACTACAGCGCCATGGGGTCCCACCGGCGGTAGGAGGTATGGCAGGAGCCACAGCTTGCCATACTGGTGGCTTCGCCGGTGGTCGCTGTTGAGGTTGAGGACGGACGTCAATGGCGGTTGGGGAACATCTCGATTCCGGTGACCTCGTGCAAGGTAACAAGGTAGTAGAAGGTCGGACTGATGCGCACCGGGGTGCGCACGCGAGAGGTCAAAAAGTGGGGTCGAAGCTCACCAACGGCGATGAATTTCGTGCTGGCGTCGAGGATGGTCGACGGAGAACACGTCGGAGAAAAATGCGAAATACTCCTAGCTCAGGTCACCATTTGGGGAACGGTTTCCTCCTAGAGCTTGAGCATTACGAGGCGCATCTTTGAGTATGGTTGGCTCGCGCTAGGAGGCAGCAAGTCGATAGGACGGCGAGCTCCACAAAGTGGCGTCAATGGTGATGGTTTGGGGAAGAAGAAAAGTGAGCAGGGAAGAAGGAACTCGGTCCAGCAACCGATTTGAACGCTAGGGGAGCGTCCCGACCGGGTAGAGATTTTTCTATTCTACCACTCCGTACAGCGGGCTTCCCCTTATACCATGATAACATGGGCTTCTCCCTTTTACCATTAAACAATTATTCTCTTCCTTCTTTTACCATTGCTTAGTATTTGATCATCTTTAACTCTATTAAGGCATGTAAAAAGACAGAAATACCCTCATTTGTCTCTCTCGCACACAGTCATTTTACATCACTTTTTGAGACAAAAAATTAAAAAATTCGTTAGTAAGGCAAAAATTAAATAAAATAACAGAAAATTCAATAATTTATTAAAATAACAGAAAATAAAAAACCCACATGCATGTCATTTTTGAATTTTCTGTTATTTTGAGAAATTTTTAGCTTACGTACGACATTTTTTTATTTTCTGAATTTTTCTCTCAAAAAACGGCGTAAAATAATTTTGTGTGTGATATACATGTGAGGGTATTTCTGTCTTTTTACATGTCTTGATAGTGGTAAAGATGATTAAATACTAAGCAATGGTAAAAAAGGAAGAGAATAACTGTTTGATGGTAAAAGGGGAAGCCTCATGTTGTCATGGTATAAGGAGGAAGCCCGTTGTGTAGAATGGTAAAATAGAAAAAATCTCGATCGAGTGGGGTTGCAGCCAGGCGGCAACGGCCACACGGCGCCCATGTACGCGCGCGCTGGATTGCCGCGCGCCCGTGTGACGCCCTGGACAGGCTGATGGGTGGGGCCCCGAATATTCCCTGGCATCTTCTCTTTTTCCTTGAAATTCCAAATGTGGTTTTCCCCTCAAAAGAAAATAGTAACTAAAATAGTTCTCTTGCTCCAAAAAGAGTTCTGAAAATTGCTATAGGTAGAAGAACGCGAGAAACTGACATGCACGAAGAGTTTGGTCTCAAATTCCTCTTAGATAAATTCTGAAAATCCAGAGAAAATGCTTAAAAGTTAAGCTTCTCTGATTTATTTGAGGTATCAAACTTTGATGAAATTCAGTGGAGTTTTATCCTAGATTTTTCTTTTGACATGCACTAGAACATATATTTTTGGTGGACCTTACTTATGTTGTAAAAAATTGAGTTGTAGTTCAATTAAAAGTGTATTTGAATTTATTTACACGCAAACTATATTGCATGTCAATGAATTTTCTTGGAGGGGTTCTACTAGACCTGACATTAGCTTTAAAAGTGCTAACTTGCAAAAATGGGACACAGAGTGTCACAGGTGCATCCTCCTAGTTTTTAAATATTTTTCTTTTCAGTATATCACCACTAGATGTCTAGGGCAAAATGTGCATTAAGTGTAGATGTTGTATGAAACCCACCTGCATTGTTTCCCGATATGACCCATGTTAGTGATATACTAGTACGGGTAGTTCAATAGATAACCTACTACGCTTAATTGTAGTTACGAGGTTACTATGGTTAAGATACATTATCACATGTTTAATGAATCTTGAAAAGTCCGGAGAGGGCTTGTCTCACAAGGTGGCAGATCATTCTTGTAAACAACTAAAAGTTGAGATGTGGACGGGCCCGAGTAGGTAAAAGGGTAAGTGCATGTGCCTTCAAAGGACATGACTTGCAAGGCTGTAGCCCCGTTTGTCGTCGGCAAAGGACCGTGTCGTTGTTGGCCCTACCCGACCAAGTATTGATTAGTATCGAGTGCATGCTAGTTCTATGGGAACTAGTAAACCTATGTAACCTTAACAGCTTGCAATGGCGTAGGTTACCCAAATCCTTGGTCGTAGGATCTGTTGGGGTGGACAGGTTCACGAGGTGCTGGTGAACGACTGCCCACTCGAGGATTTGGACCCGATAAAGTTGTAGGATGTTATGGTGAACAGTTGACATACGTGTTCTTAAAAGATGCGTATGTCGTGTACCTCGGGTTTTCCCAGCTGGTGATAAATCGATGCGTATCGATGTCCTCGCAGATAATGAGTACCCGCTTGTGAACCGAGTCACATCGTAGTTAACAACTTAAACTATGCTTTGGAGAATTATCGTTGCTTATGATGATATTTATTTATGCTCTACAATATTTATATATGTTCTTGAGGCTAATATCATTTATTTTATGTACACTTAGTCGCTGCTTTATTTACCAAAACCAGCCACACCCTCCGAGCTTTGCATGTCTAGGCGGAGTGTCCTTTTTGACGGGTCAGCCTTGCTGAGCTTTAGTTGCTCGGGCTCTGTGCCTTTGTTGTTTTTGTTTTAGATAATGATGCATTAGATTGCCCTATTGGTGTTATGCCCTAGGATATGCAGATTCTAGATGGCTTGACTTCCCACCGGGAGCCTAGCCTACCGTAATAATGTGCTTGGCTACGTGATAATCCGTATGGGTTTTGATTTATCACCTTTTCTTGTATAATCGTCGAGACGTATCAACTTTATGTTGCTTCCGCACTTTTCTAAACTTGAACTTGTTTAACTTTCGCTCTTTTCAACTTAATAAACTCTGATGTAAATTATAAAGTTCTTTCCCCTGCTTGTAATATAAAGTTGGCCAGTTGTTGTATTATCAAGTGTCCGCTTAAACAGACACCTCGGGAATCACGGTCCGTGGGTCGGTCTGTTGCAATTTAGCAAGTAATTATTCATGTAAGATAGATCTGAACGTGGTAAGCAATCGGCTAAACACTCGATTGAATGGTTAAATCGATATCACAAATTATAACTCATATTCTACCAATTAACCTTCGCCTAGGACAAGTTAACTAAATAAAGGCAAAGCAATATAGGACAAGTCAACTGTATCACACTAATCGGTAGGTATAAGATATAATCAGTGATGGCAATCCAAGATAAATTACAAACTAAACCTAAACCCTAGTAGACGCTCTATCGTATGACAAGTCAACTCCAACAGAGCCATACAGAACACATCAAGCTGTGCTATTACGATCGCTAAAGAACGGGTTGAATCAGCAAATAAAATATCTTACCCATGACTCGAATAGCCTAGTCGACCATCAACTAAAGCACTAGCACCAACAACAGAACGATACAGGACAAGTCTCACTGAATCGAACAGGATAGGACACGTTAACTACCCTAAGTCATCGACATTCGTTAACTTAAGCTTTCAATCGACCAAAACTACTAGATAAGTAGCAATTACATCGCTTCTAACACGGACAAATCAACATGAAAGATTTGATACACTTACCGGACGAAATCCTTGCCAATGCCGGAGCCTTGAGAGCTCAAGCAATTGACGAGAAAATCCGTCGAGAAGTTTGTGGCGATACGTAAGAGTTGTATTTGATTGATTGGTTATTGTTTACAATGGTCCTAGTCTAGTATTTATACCCGGTCACAACCTACCCCGACATTGTCCCTAGTTTACATGACTTTCTTAACTTGGAAATAAACTAGGAATCGTATTTGCCCCTTCTTGTTCCACATGTCTTCACGTCATCCAATGCTCCATCTTTCCATCTTTCTGTTGTCACGCGTCTCTTTTAGTATCTTCTGCACGTGCTTCGGATAACGGGTCCTGGTCGCTGACGGGTGGACCCAGATCCAAAATCTGGCATCAACACATAGAAAACCACCTCATCCACCACATGAACCCTAGCTGAACCATGGCACGCCATCCTGTTACTGAGCGTTTCACATGTCTGACCATGGACCGCAAATTGCAAGTAAGCGTTGGTGCGGAGATACGGACAGCAACATTGTCTGTCCAGTCCTGGAACAATACATTGGGTGAGCAGTAGATGGTCCTTCTGTATGTCTGTCATAAATGCATGGTCTAGTGTCAACATTCTAGGACATCATGCTTTCATATGCTCCAGCTTCCACAACCTTCCTCCCAATGAGTATGGCATCAATAAATTTCGACAACAAAGGTCTGTGCGGTATTCTCAGCACTATCCATCTATCTTCTCCCTTCTGCATGAAAATGACAACACTTTCTGATAATATCAGGATAACAAAATGGCCACCTTCCCACTTTGGAGTTCGGCAAAGAACAACATGACTGGTAGAAAACCCCCATAGATGTCTGGTTGAGTCATCAATCCATGAATGTCAATATCCTATTGGTCAGTTAAAACTAATGGTGGAAGGTCCACAGTTGTTCCACTTATGTACAGTAGATTCAGATTCCAGTCCCTGTCAGTTGTGACGAGCCAGTCGTCTTTAGAACATAACCAGGACCTACCAACCAAAGCATCAAGCTGACACTGGTGCAAAACTATGTTGAATTTCTTTGTAACAACATGTAGTCCAGAACTCCCAGTCATATCCTCCTCGTCATGTTTCAATGCTACTCTTTCTTCCCTAGATGTTAACATGGGCATTGCATGCTCCAAATTGTTCTCCTGCTTCACACATTGGATACTCTGCTTGCTTATAGACAACAAACTGAAATTTGCTTTTTCATCAACCTTAGAAACTATAGATGCCATAGCATCATAAAGTAGATCGTGCAATCTGCTGAACCTGTGTAAAATAAATTCATATAGCATATATATTAATACGTGTAAATATCATACACGAAATAAATTAATCAGGAGCAACATGAAAATAGTAAATATTTAATAATAACACTAACTAAATCATGACCGACACTGTCTAAATCCCAAAACACTCTAGTTCTTGTATCATCTACTAAATTTGATAGGGAAATATAATCACTGGGTTGATAACACTCGATGGAAACCATTACTGAAATGATAAAACATGCATGTTAATATACTAAAGTTGCATTCTCTCTTAATAATAAATCTACTCTAACGAACCTAACTAACTTTCATCATTATTATTACTAGATGCATGGTTACATAATTTGATTTTAAGATGCTTGCACACCATAAATTTATCACTCATAGCATGTTAACAGAAGAGTGTGAAACTTGATGCAATCTGTATGAATTTATTGCTGGGAAATATTCTTTTATACATATCTAAATGAAACATACTCAACAAGTTGAAGTAATCCAGAACCATATAAAAATAATACAGTAATAGTCGCTGCGTATATATTTGTTTTATAAAGTCAATAGTCTTGCAAGGAAGAACATTACATTGATTTGGAGGCTAGATCCTAAAGAACCGTCAACCCCAATCGCCCCAACTCCGACGGTGGCATGCTGAGATCCTCGGATTGGAGGAGATTCGTTGCTGCCCTTTGAAACCAACGATAGACCATGGTCGGATTCTATTTTACGATGGAGGCAAAAAAGTAGAATGCTACGGTATAAAAGCGAAATTAAGATGGAATTGAGAGGTACTAGTGATGCTGACTTTAGGATTGCCAATAATTGAGAGGTACATTCATGCATGATACATGAAAGTTAAGTTCAATTGTCTGTTGGGGAAACATCCCAGTCCGAGACCGGGGTGCCGTAGAAGAACCTGGTGGTCATCACCTTGGGCCACGGCACGGCCGACCCCGTGCGCTTGTTGAACCTGATGTCCTTGAGCTCCTTCTCGAGGCCATCGCCGGAGATGGAGTCGGCGGCGGTGAACATGGACCCCACGACGACGACCTCATCGGTTCCGGGCTCCTCGAAGGCGTAGAAGCACATGCAATCGTCTGCGGCGTGCTTGGAAAGCATGGCGAAGCACGACTTCTTCTCCGCTGCGAGCAGGACCGGGGAGATCAGCTCGTCAATCTTCAAAACCATCTTCTTGTCGGTAGTCATGGCGACATCGTGGATCTTGGACGTGCTGCTCCACCTCGCTGTGCACACCGGCGGCTCCGCGCGCGAGCGCTAAGAGAGGCAAGCGCCGCTCCGCTGTAGGAAATGCTTGACACGCCTCCGGGGAGGGTTTCTCCTTTCAGTTTGTTGGTTGCGTGCATCAAACACTATATCGTCGTCGGATATATGCAGTGCTGGGGTGGATCGAGATTTTGTGTCTGCTTAAAAGTAGAGAATGACTTTTGTGGGCATAGTGACACGTGTCCAAACTAGTTTTTTTTTATTAATTATGGTTAAATATAAATATTGAATCTCTGATAATACTATTAGACATGTCATACTAGTTGTAGACATGTTGTCAAATCATAAATTCAAGTTCGAAAATATCAAAGTCCGACAAATTCTCAAATTTATCAAAATTTCATGAATTTGTCAGAATTTGATGTTTCCGTACTTCAATTTATGATTTGACAACATATCTACAACTAGTCTGATATGTTTAATAGTATAATCAGAGATTCAATATTTATATTTAACCATAATTAATAGAAAAGTTAGGATGGACACGTGCCCCTATATTCATCAAAGTATTTCT
Source organism: Chloris gayana (assembly GCA_031894775.1). NCBI lineage: Eukaryota > Viridiplantae > Streptophyta > Magnoliopsida > Poales > Poaceae > Chloris > Chloris gayana. The sequence continues at coordinate 72,487 of JAUNZO010001019.1, read as the reverse complement.
CTTAAAGTAAGGATGCGATAATATATGCATGTCCCACCAATGGGTCTTCGATGTATGTGTGTTGTCTTGTGTTTTCAAGAGACAAGGAACCGCGTGTGTTCTTGGACGACTCACCCAACATTCCCTGCATATCAAACAGGTATTGATCGCTTCTTCTTTGATATAGTATTTGCTTTTCTTGTAAAGTTGTGCATATATATGCCTGATTTCCAAGGCAAGTGCGTGCTCGTGTAATATCTATATGTACCGCCACGACGAGCAGATGGTGTCACTACTACTTTAGTAAAAACCGTTATACTGCTGCCGCACATGGGTTCAAGAGCCAAAAGGAACCGGGTCACCATGCGCTGTTCTATCAAGAGAGGTTTTCAGGTCCAAAATAATGGCCATTATTTTTCCTCAACTAATGGCCATTAGTTCAAGGATAGTTTAGTAATTGTACTTAAAATTAATATTTTTTTATCATACAAACTTGTGTTCAATACACTAAAACTTGTGATGATGATTAGTCAAATTTAAAATAAATATTTTATAACATATTCATGTAAAAATTGACTAACTTATTAGTTATGATGAAATTTTGTATTATAATCATATTGTTTTGACAATATTACCCTTACTAATGGCCATTAGTTATTAACTTCTAAAATTTAATCCACACCGTTAGATTCAACTAATGGTCATTAGTTGAGGGAAAATAATGGCCATTATTTTGGACCTGAAAACACCCCTCTATCAAACACTTCTGCTTCCATATTTAAGCTCTGTGTTGCATGCTGCTAGAATAGAATACCCAACAAATAATATGCGCGCGGTGACATCATTAATGGCGGGTATACAAAAAGGTGTTAGCGACATCGGCCGCTGCTGAGTCAGTGCGTGCACCGACCAGCTAGTGACGATCTCATCTTGGCAAGAAATATGTTTGTGTCTCTCCTACTTGTAGCTACGAAATATTTCGCCCGTTTACGTTTTGCCTTCCCCAGTTGCTCTGCCGGATTTCGTTCGTGGGGCTAGTTGGAGAAATGCTCCAAACTCTTTCCGGATCAAGTACCGATCGAGCAACTGTCAATAATGTGGCGGTTTTTTTTTAGCGGGAAATTCATGGTACAGATCAAGTGATGCATGCCTTCCACAAGGAAGATCTCTTGATTTTTCATCTTTTCCTTAACCCATTTCGATAACCAAAAGGTTGCTTCCTTAACCCATACTTCGATTTATGATTTGACAATATACCTACAACTAGTCTGACATGTTTAATAGTATAATCAGGGATTCAATATTTATATTTAATTATTGTTAATAGAAAAGCTAGGGGGACACATGCCCCTATGTTCACCAAAGCATGCATGTTGAAGCGTCGTTCGCAAAATTGCCTCTCAGCGCGGGAAAGCAGCGCAAGCCAAGGCACGGCTACATGCATGGTGAAACGTTCAAACTTCCTTTCTGGAAGTTGCATGGGGCCGGGCCCAAGATGAAACTTCCTTTTGTCTCGTTAGTTAGCTGCAAAGCATCCATATACATATATATCCGTGGAACTCATTTGGGAATATGAAATTAGCATATATTTAGGAGTTAGGCTCCTGTTGACATCGAATAGGTTAGTAACAAATCACACCGCATGATGTTATGGTGGCAAGATCATTAGAAGTAATTAGACTCCTTTTCGAGTTGGATATTTTGCTGATGGAAAAGTAAAAAATTCAATGTAAAAAAATACTCCCTCCGTTCCTAAATTGTTGTTGCCGTTAATTTTTTTCGTTGCGTTTGACCATTCGTCTTATTCAAAATATTTATTCAAATGTAGAATGTTATATACTATACTTCAAGTTTCTTTAGTGATAGAACGTATTCTAACAAAATATATTAATTTCTTTAAACTTTTTAAATAAGACGCATTGCCAAATGTAACGAAACGAAGACAACAATTCAGGAACGAAATAGTAATCGATAAAACTTTTGCATTCTCATCTTTTCTCCTGTCCTCCTCTTGGCTGACCTGTGCCTAGAATTGATAAATGTTGGGTATCTAGTTCATGATTAGCAGCAGTGGCATTTCAACTTTCAAATTTTTCAATGGTTTATTTATGATCTATGTATCTCGTGGTCATATGGTTTTAACTTCTACGTGTTTTAGAGGAAGTGCATGCATGGATAGTGGTAACCTTCTTATTGTGGGGGTCTGTCTAAATCTGTAATTTCCAAGCTCAGAGAAGAAGATTATTGGATCTGTCTAAATCTGTAATTTTCAAGCTCTGAGAAGAAGATTATTGGGTCTGTCTAAATCTGTAAATAAAGTCAAGCTTAGGTTAGTAATACGAAAACACAATGTTCCTTAGTGGCACGAGCCACAGGCGATGCATGATGCAATCTTGACGCAGGATGCAAATCAAAACACAATTAATGCTGTTTGGATCTTGTTCGCGGTAGGTTGCAGCAGGCAAAGAGGACAAGCAGCTGAAGTCGCTCGAGCTCATGATACTTGATTATTCCAAGTATGTCCCGACTCGAAAACTAAATTTCATGTCAAACGCCCTTACAACTCTACCAGTACCATTTTTTCACACAAGTCCTGGTTTTGCCCAAAGCACGTGATGAGACAACCACATCTATCAAAGTGCATGAAGAGATGATCCGATCGCTAGTATCTTTTCTTAGGTGACACTACGTAATGTGATGCCCAATAGTACAACAAGACAACAAGTAATATAAAATACAACAAGGAGATAGATAAAGTACAAGTCTTACATAACTCCAAAATTTAAGTTACATCAACAGCGGAAGCAAAGAGGTTTTAAAATAACGAGAGATTTGCAGGAACAAAATAATAAAGATACATTCGCAGCTCACGGTGACACATGAAAGACATGCGACAGAGATATGTGTTTGCCCTAAACACTATACGGGCATGCAGCACTTCAATCCCATGAGTTACAAGCTCCCAAGTGATGTTCACTCCATCTAGATACTGGCCCTCCAACTAGTTACTACCATCGAAGAGGATATGGTCGTTCTTTTGTTATGAAAACCACAAAGAGGTACGCCCTGAGCAATTAAAGCTCAGCAAGACCGACCAGTCAAAGTGGCCAACTAGATTCGACTCCTAGACATACAAAGGATAGAGGGAAGGTTAAAGTAGCCAAAAAGCCAATCTACTACCGAATCAATCGTCACAACTTCAAATTTAGTTGCATGTAGAAATATTTTGAAAATTTCGTAAGTGCTAAACATGAATTAATTTCTGCGCCTAAAACTAGTAATGTATGGTGATAGAACCACGGAAAGGTATATGTATGCCAAGTCCCACGATTTATTGATGTCCAGGGATTTATTAATAAATTAAACTTAGTTTGCAATTTGGGCATTATCATGCATGATCCGCCTGCAAACATGACCCACCAAAAAATAAGCAGGTTGAATGGATCCTAAAAAATTATTTTTCAAATTTATCTGGTCCATAGAATTATTTATTATTTTGGGAAATTTCTGGTATTTTCGGGAAATAAACAAATTCAAACAAATGATTAAGGGCTTCGCGGGCTGAATTCAGCTAGGTTGTTTTCCCCTGGGCTGAATCTAGCTATAGCGGACCAAACCACAAAGCGGCCCGGATGGTGCGCACGGGCGGCCCACACGCGAGGTAGCCAGGCGCGACCCATGAGCGTGCGTGGGGCCCATGCGAGCACAGGCTCGCGGCCATGGCGGCCTGGTGACTGGATGGCGGCTGTCCGCCTGAGCCCCGGGCAGAGCTGGAGGCAGCGGGGATAGGCGGCGATTTCACCGGAACAAAGATATCTACCGAGCAGGTCGCATGGAGAGGTTCCCGACGGTAGTTGCTCACCGGAGATTGTCGACGGTGAGCGGCGGTGGAAAGTCGAGTCCGGCGACGTCGTGAGCCCGAATGAAGGAGAAGCGTGGTCATCTTCCTCCACCGAAGCTTCACCGGATCTCGGGTTTCCACGACGAGGTCGCCAAGCTGGGTGAAAGCGGCCGGAATATGGTCGGTGTCGTGGGCTCGCGGCTGGCGGCGACATAGGTTGTGCATTATATTTAAATTACAGGAATGGAGAGTACAAAGTCACCTGTAATCCAGACGTAGACAGCGCTGCATTGCAGCAAGACTCACACGCTAGTTTAACCTGCGTACCTAAACCTAGATCCAAGTGGTCTACCTATAAGCACTTGACTCGGAAAAAAAGTGTGAAATTCCTACACACAGAGAATGGTTACACAACCTTGGTAGCATCGACAGTCAAAAGACTGCCGGACAAAGGTGCCTCCACTTCATTTGTGGAGCTAAGGGTGGAAGAACGAAGCCGTCATTGAAGTGACCGGCGTCGTTGACTCTCGGGGAATTGGGGCTGTGTCTCCTTTCTCTGCGATGATCATTTCCTAGCCAGATGGAGCATGGGTGTTGATGTAGCGTGTCGGCGGCGACTTTCCATTATATTGGCCAGAGGACCAGCTTGCTCAAGAGCGCCCTAGCCGGACCTGCATCTGCCTAAGGCGGGCCGTGGTGGGTGGTTCCGGGCCTTGGTCTAGCCGTTGGAAGGGCAAGGAAGAAGAGCCTGGGTCCAGGCCAAGCACGTGTGTCGGTGTACTGGGAACAAGGGTCCCCATGACCGCTTGTGGACCGGCTTGGGCGGTCCAACCATAGCAGGCCACCATGCATGGCAGGCCCGCGTGGCCCAGCTAGTGACGGGGCGTGCAAGGGAAGCCACCGCCCACCGGTGGCGCGGCACGCCCGAAACCCTAGCGCACCCATTCTTGGCATTGCTGCTCTATAAATCCTATGATGTCTAGTAGGTTGGTACTAGAAGCTCGGTAGAATACTTGCTATGCTCAAATTAGATACAACGGTCTTATACTTAATTGTTGTTGGTCTCACATGATACTTGTTGATGGTTAATTAAATTGGAGACCGGACAGGGGTGATGTTGTAGGTACAACAAGCATGGGTCTTGACTGTGGTAGCTCTGCCTTTGTCGGTTGAGGACCGTTTGTTGGCCCTATCGAGCAAGTATTGAACGTACCTTGCTACATGCTAGTGTTATGGGCACTAGTAAGCTCATGTAGACTAATGACTTCAACATACAGATGGTATCACATCTCTTTGGTTCTAGGAACCCCATGGGAGTAGGCATAATACCGACGAAGTACTATTGGGAATGGCCCGCTCGAGGAGGTGACCCAGACCGACGTTACAAGGAGTTAGCATGAAAGGTTCATATGTATGGCTTGTGTGGCATACGTGTCGTCCAATCGGGTTTTCCTAGCTGGTGTAAAACGATTTGAATCATTGTCCCTCGCGGTAATGAGTATCGCTTGTTTAGTGTGTCGCATCGTAATAAGAACTGAAACTTATGATGAAAATGTTGAAGGGTTATTGACTTATTAAACTGCTGAATTATACTTATTTTCGTGTGCTATTGATGTATGTTATTTCCAGTTTATGCTCACACTTATATTTATTGTACAACTGTTAACTTGGATAAAATGTTGAAAGTAAGGATGCAGCTCCTTCGTTGTTTTTGTTGATGCTTAGATTGTGATCTACATGTCACTTGGAGCCTTCCTCGTCGTAGTTTGTTCTTGGCTAGAGGATGGCTCAGATTCATCCCTTCACTTATATCGTCGAGTTGTAGTCGTTGATATCATCTCTTCCGCTTAACGCTTCAGCATTTTAAAAACTTGTTGAACTATTTGAAGTTCTGCTGCTATCAAACTTATTTAAATTCTGCTGCAATTTAAACTTTGATGTATCTTAAAGACTTGTATCTTTATTATCCTTGTGGCCTAGTGTTGTATTATCTATTGTCTGCTTAAACAACACCTTGGGATAAAGATCCATGGATTGGTCTGTTATACTCCCCATGCTTCCTGTTGTTTTTTATTGAGTCCACATTCCACAAATGATAATCGTTGTCACTCTCCATCATATGTTATATATATAGGGGTTCAACATCTCCATCTCGATGGAGTCATCTCAAAGCCCAATTTCTTGCCTTCGAAGTTTATCGTCGCCCATTTGTGCTGCCGGAGAAGCTTATGAGCGAAAATGTTTTGAGCGTATATCTGCTCAGGTTAGAAGAGTGTTATTTGTGCAAGGATACCTCTCAAAGTTAAAAGGGATAACTATACAAGAAGAGTATTTTTTGAACGAATGCCACAAGATAGTGCCACTTTTCTATTGATATAGCAGGAAAAAAAAGGATTATTGCCTTTTCCTAAAGATACATGCATGCATGTCATTAGAGTGGTTCTTTTTTTTTATTTGCAGGGGAGTGGTTGAACTATCACTACCTTGTACTTTCTCATGTATTATGCAATCGTCATATCCTGATCTTTTTGGTAATCCTTCAACTTGGTCCATGAGACCTAAAATTAGGATAGGTCAGCACTGCTACAAAGAGTAGCAACGTTACGAGGCATGAGCGACACACAACACCAAACAACATTCAGAGCACCATCTGGTCTGCTAACTCTGGCGACACGGACATGGGATTGGAGCCGGATGCTAGTAATGTCGACCATGTTATCCACGTAGTTGTGGAAACAAGAGATTACCTCGTTCAAGCTTTTCGATGAACTACGAGCTAAGAGCTGTGTCTGTGACTATCGTGTACCTTCACCATAGAGTGCAATTGTATAAAGGATATTTTTACTTAAAACTATGGCCGGCACATAATTGATATATTTTTCAACTCTATATACGCACACAATTGTATCGAAAAAACCTAAATAATGCATAAATTTTTCTTTTAAAGTTATTTGTAACCATGTTATCGATGTGTGGGAGCAACAATGGGGCACGGCGGGCCGCCCTTGAGAGAGGATCTGGTTCCCGGTACATCGATACATGTCTATAACAAGCTTTTATCATCCATACATAAATGGGCACTCAACCATTTGTTAGGCACTGTGAGCTTTCTAGTTAACATTATATTGCCAGAATATGGACAATGAATGGATCAAAATGAACTAATAAGTAATCTCATGAAATTAAAGAAAAAAGAATCGACACTTTGGCGCCATAGTTGCATGCAGTATACTTGTTGCACATCATAGTGTCTATATATGTGTTTTAGGCCCACCGACCTAGGGGCTGAGACAGCAAGGTACCTTTGAGGAATCTACTAAGGAGTTTGGACTGTTAGTTTTCAAATGGAGATGCATAGCTCTGGTTATTACGATCACTTTAATTTGTTTGCTTCACATTTTGTGAGAGGTCTCAAGGAGCACTTGAGAGGTGTGGTTCAATCGCAGGTAGTACCAAATAGTGATAGAGCTAGTTTGCTGGCTAAAGTACGGCAACGTCAACAAGTACTTGATGAGAAGGCCAAATTGAGAGCTGGCAAGAGCACCACCCCACTTCGGTCAAAAAAAAAAAAACAGAGACCACCACCGTAAAGTCCCAAATAGAACTGTTACTTCGTTATTTACTCTAGCATGTCATATCATACAAGCAAAGCTCTCCCCAAATAGAACAGCACGACCCTGAAGCTCAGTGACTACACCGTATCGTCACGTACTAGGCCTACTTCGGTACTGTTCGTGGTCTTTCCAGAGCACGAGCACGCAGAAACCCACGAGCACGACGAACAACGTCATGCCCCAGACGACGAACACCAGTGCAGGCGGCATGAGCAGGGACACCCGGTACGCGAACGCGCAGCTCAGTGCGGTGGACAGCGCCCACGCCGCAGCGTGCAGCCGGTTCCTCTCAGCGGCCGGTGAATCCGGCGTGAGATGCTCGGCGCGGCGGAGGCAGAGGAGGAGCGCGGCCAGGGCCGCGTACGCGCCGAAGATGAATGCCAGGTCCCATGGCTCGCGGCGCGCACGCCACGCCGCTGCGCCGACGATGAACGCCGCGAGGGCGAGCGCGGCGGCGCGGGCGCACGCCAGGACGACGTCGTGGAGGGTCTGCTGGGCCAGCTCCTGCGAGTCCGACTGGGGAGCAGTGCCGTTCGCGGCGGGGACGACGATGATGCCGCCGCACGTCTTGTGATCCGCCATGGAGAGTTGTGAAGGAATATTCTGACCAGGCCTCCTCGATCGACCAAATGATGTAGATTGCCTCTGATGAAAGTGTGCTGACGTACTGTGCTTCGAACATAATCTTCGATCTGTATATATAAGACCATCAGGACGCGGTCCGAGGGAGTCGTAGTCTCGTTGACCAAGTTTCCATCGAATTTCGCTGTCACGCTTGGCCAAATGGATACGCGGCCTGCTACCTAACTGCAGTGCTTGGAACTACCCAAGCTTGTACTAGGCATAAAGTCGAGGGGATGCCGCGGCTTCGCGTGACGTCACAACGCGCGGGTGTTCCTTTCTGGTGGCATCCGATCCGGCGGCAGATGCTCAACAACAATTCGGGGATCTTGAAGGATGAACACAAGTTAAAAGTAGAGGATCTAGAGTAATGAAAAACTAGTTAAGCTACCTCCGCATTTGCGCGGGTTATCTTAATGTTTAATAAGAAAGATCAATTTTTAATAAAATAGTTTATGAAATTGAAAATTTTATATCTATTTAAACTACTTTTTATAGTTTTCTTAATGCATGTATTGATATCTAATAAATATTTCTACCTCAACTGCTCTTTGGATCATGTATGTGTGAGTCGTGTGCATTCGAATTGTATCAAAAAAATATTATATAGTTACATTTTCTTATAACGGCTAGAGTCTATCAAGCCATTATCTTTTATTGTCTCAAAATAAAAAAAAGAAACAACATTCTCTTTTCTCTTGTGACACGAGGATTTAGGAAAGAGAGAGGGGTAGTGGTGGGTAATTTTATAAAAATGTGGAGGGTGTTTTAGTCTTAATTTTTAAGATATATATAAAGTTATTTTAGTCTAATATTTTTAAAATGGCAGTGGTGTATAAATTTTTATTTTTTATTTTTCTCCAAGCGTCAAAGCTTCTTTTCTTGATCAAATATGTATATAATTGATTGACGAGACTGCAAGTAGCTGCACGCAGAGTTTCTTGGCCGCTTCTAGTTCTAGCACTTGCGTGTGCAAAAGTAAAAGAACCGCGTCTGACGACTGACCGTCACGGTCCAGGGGTCACCGTAGTTTAACTGCTATTGTCTGGATTATTTCGCGTTGGCGTCATTCCCTAGCAACATCTAAATGATATATCCACAACAGCACGGAACACATCTATACATTGAATAATTCTTAGGTTTACTGAGCTCAATGAGGAGGCTTTACAATTTTCTTTTGTTTTTACTCAGGTGGAACAAATTTTTAACTTCGTCCTCGCAGAACATATTTTCAACTTATGCTTGGCATTCTGTCGGTGTTCCGAATCAATACCGACCAGTAAATTTGTTCGTACGGGGATCACACGTTTAAGGTTGGATAGTTCGTGAAAGGCTCACACAAAGCAAGGAACATAATGATGTATCAACATCCAGTTTGGGATCATGTTCGCATTACTCACGTGGTATACAATAGTGGTGAGAGAAGAGAAAGCTCTAGGTCTCAATGGCGTGAATGTGGAATCCTGTCTAAGAAAGAAGGTCTCCTTTTTATATCTCAAGGATTGGACCGCGTACATGCAGAGGAAGATGGCATGTGTTCCATGATTCCATCGAGGGGCCCCGGGTGGGCCCTTCTGTTCTGTCGCTCGTAAGTGCAACCGCCCGTCAGGCCGCTCCTTGCCGTTATCCCGCCCGGCACGGCAGCCTAAGAACTTGCCCCTAGTAGTGCTCCTTTCAAATAGGGCATGATGATGTTTCATAGGACGGCTCGGGGATTGGACACCCGTCACTCGTGGTTGCGCACATTCCCAAGACCTTTACGGTACTGTGGAAGGTGTCGAGTGGGTTTGACGCCTCGCTCGACCCCGGACACTAGGGTCAAGGCGAGGCGGAGGGAGGGAGTCGACCCCATCGGCCGCGCTGGCCCTTGTTGCATAGCGGTTGGTGAGGCGCTTTTCGATGGGATACATACTCATAAATAAGACGGATTTGGGATCTCCTTTTCCTAGCTCCCCTGATCGAATTGCTACAGTGCCACGTCCCACCATTGTGTTCTCCGATATGGGGGCAAACGAGACGGGCTCGGTTAGGCGGTGGCGCTATGCAGGCGCAAGCTGCTAGAGTAATGAGATAATGTGTGGCACTATTGCCTCGGTCCGTGTGCTCCTTTTGACTATCTTTTAAGATTTTCGAGTGATGTGAGGAATGCTCGACCTCCACGACCGGGTCGAGTGAATCGTGACGTCCTCGACCCCTTCGTCGGGGGTCGAGCGAGGCGTGTCTTTTTTGGTCCCTTCATTGAGTTTGAATCGAGGCAGCCTGTGCCACATTTTTGGGCCATCGTGGGCCTTGCTCAATATCTTTGTCCCGGACCTTTAGCATCTCTGTCTTGACAGCACATTTCATGGACTGATCCTGTGCTTAGCGGGTTTTAACCTAAGCCACGTGGGCTCACACATTCCTTCATCCAGGGATGCTGGTTAGAACCTCATTCCATTATCTAAAAAATGTGAGGGTTACCGCGCGACCGATCACGCACGACGTGGATCACACGACCCCTCCCCGAGGCCACCGTGTGTCCCTCCCCTCGACCTTGGCATTCGTACCACCCTCCATACTAATGTGTTCTTCTCCACCACCGCCTGCCCTTGGCGATGGAGCCACCCGCCGAACAGCCACCTCCCCGCCCATGACCACCACCGGCAGTCGGTGGTGCCACGCCACCTTTCCGCTCTGCCCGCCGCTAAGCTTTTCTGGCAGTGACGCCCCATCGCACTCCAGCCTCCCGCGGCACTGTTGCCGCCTCCAGCCCTCTAGGCTCGCCACACCCCCCCCCGTCCCTTGAATGCCTCCATAATCCTGGAGTTGAAGCTCCCCACCCCCAACAAACCTAAAGCCTAACATCGACCCTCGCCGGTGGCCGGTGGCTCCTCTTTCCCTCGGCCGAGCCGTGACCGGTCGTGCGGAAGCATTTCTGTTAAAAAAAAGTTTTTGTTAGAACGGACACCAGACGGACATTTTGGAACGTGGACATTGTTTATTTCTAAACCGAAAGTGACCAAGCTTAGATTTTGTCTTTAAGCCCAAACACTTATTCTTCACGTGATCACTTGTTTTGTTGGGAGCCCTAATTTTGGCTGACCCTACAAAAATATTGTAACTTGTAACTGGTCACATGCGCCAATGGCTGAAACGAGTAGCTTTGACCTTTGCCCACACTCTCTTTTAGACGGCAACTGGCTATTGACTGAATTATATCTTACTTCTTTTATTATTCAACACACTTGAAACTCTACATTATGCAACTCGGCATATAATACAAGCAAGCACTCCTCAACAGAAGGACACAACCATGTACCTTAGTTACAATATACCATTTCGCCACTAGGCTTTAAGCTTCGTGATGAGGGGCTTGCTGTCCTCAGCGGCATCGCAATCGACTTCTTCCACACTACTTTGGTGCTGTTGGTCTTTGCAGAGCACTAGCATGTAAAACCCAAAGAGAACAACCGACGACGTCAAGCACCAGATGACAAACACGAGAGTAGCCGGCATCAGCAAAGATACCCGGTAAGCGAACGCGCAGCTCAGCACGGTGGACAGCGCCCACACGGCGGCCTGCACCCGCCGCCTTTCCCCGGTGGGCGAGGCCGGCGTGAGCTGCTCGGCGCGGCGGAGGCAGAGCAGGAGCGCGGCCAGTGCGGCGTAGGCGCCGAAGATGAATGCCAGGTTCCATGGCTCTTGCCGCGCCTGCCAAGTTGTGACGGCGAAGCTGTACGCCACGACGGCGATCGCGGCGGCGCGCGAGCACGCGAGAACGACCTCCGTGACGACACTGTGGTGCGCCTGCTGTCGCAGCTCCTCGGATTGCGATTGGCGATCAATTCCATCGGCGGCAGGGAAGACGATGATGCTGCTGTACTTATGATCCATGGAGTGTGGTGTGAAGGAGAATACTATACGTGTGTTGTTCTCGGACTGCAGGTGAAGTGAGGCACTTCGGACGCCATCCATCTATTTATACATCTTTATTATTATGAGCTATGTATATAGGACAGGAAGGAACATCGACGCGGGACGACTTGACTCATTCTTTTTTTTTTTATGGAAAGACTTCTCCTGTATATGTTCGGTCTTGAACTTAGTTTCCTTCGAAATTTTCGATTTATGCTTGGCCAAGTGACAACCCATGTGCTTGAAAAGTCAAAGGAATATGCCGCGTTTTCACTTGACCTCTAGTGAAGTCTACGCCGTGTTATGTGTCGTTCGAGGGCTGTTACAATGGAAAAATGTTTCATTTCCGCGGGCGTTCGGCAGAAGGTGAAAGTGATACAAAAAGGGCAATGATTAGGGATCTTGACGCACCGGTGCACGCTTTGCCTATCGTGGCACTTTTTGATATCAACGAGGTTTTTCGAAACAAAGGTGCTCAACAAAGGTATTGGACACATGATGTGTAGAAAAATGCAAATTAAGTTGGCTTGAAAGACTTTTGTGCAAACTTTCTCGGCCACTTCTGGCACTTGAGCACGCACTTCGCCGGCCACTTTTGGCACGTGCACGACCCCGGCCCGCCCGTTAACCGTGTGAGTGCTTTGTCTCTATAACTTCGTTGGCATCATTTTTCTCTTGCAAAAGAATAACCTGATGCATTCCGTTAGCTGCTGAAGAAAATTCATAGCACTACTACAATTTCGCTCTGTGACGGCGGGCTAAAAAAGAGCCTCGGTGGCAGATGTAATAAACGTCACTCAGGTCCTGTTACTAATTACAAACAAAATTAGTCGCGGTCAACTGCCTGCCGGAGCGAATTAGCCTCATAAGGCGCCGGTGGCGGTCTAGAGACCGCGACCGACGCCGTTAACCTACTAACAAAATAAGACGGACCCCTAGTGAGACCCGCCCTAGCCCAGTTCCCGTCCCGCCATCGCGCGCCATTTCGTCCTGCCGCTTCACGCCGCCCGTGCTGCGGCATGCGGATGTGGAGGAGCCGTCTCCGGTGCTGCCGCTGCCGCCAGATCCGTCGCGGGGGAGCAGGAAGAGCATGAGTCGACGCCGCCACGGGAGGAGCCGGAGGAGGATGAGTCGCCGGCGCCGCCTTCTTCGTGCCGCCGCCGAGAGGCCCCTACGGCGGGGGAGCAGGAGGCGGCGAAGTCGCCGGTGTAGGGGAGCTCGGTGGGGCGTTGACGCGGACCAACGCACGCTGGCCTCGGGAGCGTCGGTTGCTTCGGAGCAGCCCCAGCAGCGGCGACCCATGCCGAAGGTGGAGGAGGAGAGAGAGGAGAAGAGACGGCGCCGCCACCGACTAAAACCTAACCCTAGGTTGCGATGCGACGTGCGTGGATAAGGTGACGGTGCGGTGTGGCACCCCCGCCTATTTATAGGAGGGGCGGTTGGCTGCAGCGGATCTCACTGTCAGGCCCGCACCTGAATGGGTTACGGGCCATAGCTGCAGGCCTGACAGAGTCCACGATCGACGCGGCCCCGTTAGCCACGGGCCTGTGGCCAGCGTAACCGCGGGCTTCAAGTGTCCGCGACAACTGGATACACCCGCTCTTAGCGGCGGACGCCTCAAAGAACCGCCACCTTGGCAAAAATGACGTCCGTCGCTATAGAGCTTTATTCTAATAGTATAGAAAAATTGTCCTCAACCAATATAATTGCAGAGTCTTATGTAATTATTCGATTAGGTTTGAGTTCTTGTGGTGGTGGAAATAATAATTCATCTAGGTTTGACAGAAGTACTGGATTTACAACGATTTATCCTTTCAGTTTTAGGGCAGGACCAGATTTTTGTCGTACTGTGTCACAAAAAAAAAAAAAAAAGGAGAGCGATAATTATAGACTCTCATGATGGAGATCAAGATATGCAACGCTCCACGGAGCCCTTCCTTGGTCAATGGTGTGTGGGGGACGGCCGAGCTCGGTCGCGATGGTCAGATCCAGGTTACCGTGATCAAACAACATTCTCTTGCATGTGCTCACTGTGAGTGGCATCACTTGTTGTGGTTGTTATTGTCAGCTAAAAAGATTTTGGTTAAAAAACAGTAGTTTCTTCGAAGATGTGGAACTTTCTTTGAAGATTTTGGTTAAAAAATGTTCTCTTTTCGTTTCCAGAACTTGGCAATATGAGTCACAGGGCAAATAAGCTATGTTATTGCAGGTAGGGGTGGATGTCGAGCCGGCTCGGCTCAGCTTGGCTCGTATTGGCTCGTTAGAAAACTGGCTCGGCTCGGCTCGGCTCGTTACACGGACGAGCTAAAACCCTAGCTTGGCTCGGCTCGATAATCAGCTCGAGCTAGCTTGTTAGGCTCGCGAGCAGAAATATAGAACAATAAAGACATTATATTCTTTATATCTAAAATATTTTATTGTAAAATAGATAAGATATATGATTTATACTTAAAAAAACTAATAACATAAATTAATTTAAAATATGTTTTAAAATATTTAAACATTAACTCAATATATAATATTATATTGGTATTGAGCATTACTTATTCTCAGTCTTTTAGTTTGGCTTGGATCCCAAATCTGACGAGCTAAAATATAAGCTCGGCTCGGCTTGTTAAGAAACCGAGTCGAGCCGAGCCACGAGTTTCGAGCTTTTCGTCCATCCCTAAATGCAGGTGCATCCTCCTATATATATTGAATCTATGTGGCCCATTCATTACCAAAAAAGGTTTTTAGTGATAGGCTAAAAGTGGTCTTAGTGACACTGAAACATCGCCACTGAAAATAGCTTCAGCCACTATAAATGCATTAACATTTTTAGAATACAAGGCGAATAGATGTCCACTGCTCTATATTCTCCATGAAAAAAATGCTTGGCCCTACTGCCGCAAGAGCTGACCACTCACAGCAGGTGCCCACCGAATCGGGTCGTCCCCGGGCCAGACCGGCCAGATCTTGCTCCATCCGCCCAACCACCTAGGCTGCTGCACGCCCGCCATCATCAATCACTGCAAAGGCCTAACCCACCCACGATCGAAACAGCTCGTACATGTGGCGATGGAATGGGGTGTCGCAGGAGTGGCGTGGTGAAGGGATGGGATGCGGTGCCGCCCGAATCAGCTCACCACCTTCTTTACACACACATACAGAGAGAGAGAGGGGTATGTGTCATTCAACTGAGAGGATAAATGTTGTTTTTATAATCTAGGGTTCGTCAAGTTGTGGCAGCTCAGCTATCGATTTTACATGTAACCGTCACGAATGAGTTTATTTTAGCGACAGGTATTGAAGTGACTGACCGAACTAGGATCACAACTAAAAATATGTTTTAGTAATGAACGTGTCCCAGAAGCTATATTAGGGACGATTTTTGCAATACCTGTCATTGTGCCTCAAGTGACAAACGGCACTAAACATAGAGTGTATTCGTTTCCTGGGGTCTAAATTTTAGAGCTATCACATAAAAAACAATCTTACTCTTTAAAAGTACTAAATAAAGTTTAATTATAAAATAAATTACAGGCCTCTAAACTAATTCATGAGACGAATCTAATGATGTTAATTAAGTCATGATTAAAAGATGGTTACGGTAGCATCACTTTAGCAAAACATAGATTAATTAAGTTCATTAGATTCATCTCGAAAATTAGCGCCAATGTGTCAAAAAGGTTTTATCATTAAATTGATCGAAATATTCATAAATAGTAAGATTCTCTTTGATGTGACGGTGCTAAATTTTAGAGGGCAGGAAACGAACGGGGCCATAATTATTGTAGTAATGATTCAAATGAGAAAAGGAACCATAGTGTGCATAGGGAATCTTTTCTGGATTTGCACAAGCATGATGTTTGGGGAATAGGATTGCATGAACAAAAAAATGATGCTTTCAAATTTTTTACATTCCAAGTTGGATCTCAGTATGAATAAATCGTATCCATTTGCTCTTCAAATAAAAATATGTGCCACTCGGCTGCTCGCCCAGACCAAAAATTACAAGAATGAGTGACGAATTCGTATTCTAAGTACTACACAATTTCGCCCGCAGATTCAATCTTCTTGAAGCCCTTGCCGTGACCGGCAAAGGCGGCGTCGTCGCAGTTGACTTCTTCCAAGGCTTGGTAATGTTGATCTTTCGAGAGCACAAGCATGTAGAAGCCCGCGATCACGACAACCGTTGTCATGGTCCACACAAGCACGGCCAGCGCCGGCGGCATCAGCGCCGCCACGCGGTACGCGAACGCCAAGCTGAGGACGGCGGTCAGGACCCACGCCGCGGCCTG
The DNA here is from genome assembly GCA_031894775.1 of Chloris gayana. Classification (NCBI taxonomy): domain Eukaryota; kingdom Viridiplantae; phylum Streptophyta; class Magnoliopsida; order Poales; family Poaceae; genus Chloris; species Chloris gayana. The sequence continues at coordinate 56,258 of JAUNZO010001019.1, read as the reverse complement.
CACGCGCCGCCGCTCCCCGGCTGGAGATTCCGGCGTGAGCCGCTCGGCGCGGCGGAGGCACAGGAGCAGCGCTCCGAGGACGGCGTACGAGCCGGCGACGAAGGCCAGCTCGCCTGGCTCGTGGCGCACCCGGTACACCGTGTGGGCGAAGCTGTAGGCCACGAAGGCGAACAATGCGAGGTGGAGGAGGCACGAGCGGCACACGGCGCTGAACAGCTTGCACGGCGCCGTCTGGTCCGCTGGCTCCGGCGACCGTGAATGGGGATCGGCGATGGACACTGGAGCAGCTGCAATAATGTCCATTTTGTTATCCATGGAGTCGTGGAAAGAAGAGACCTCCTGTTCTCAGTGGTGTATGCCGCAAAGCTGAAAGGAGCTGCGTCTCTGAGAGTGGCTGCCGAGACACTGACAATGTGAGTTTCCACAGTCCGGTGCTATGGAGACGGTACTTATTTGTTGTATTTATAGGAGACAATCGACGCGGTTTTCGTTCAACTAGTTCGCGTTCAGTTTTGCTACGCAAAAGGGGCTCAGAACGCGTCGTGGGCTTGGCCGTTGACTTAGAAGATAATATTGGAAGATACCGAGAGCGAGCTCTAAGAGGATTTCGCGGCGTTTGCTTGATAGTACTGATGGCGCAATGAACCGAGGTGCTCCCAGTGTGATCTGACAACACGCCTAGCTTGAGCAGGAGTCCTTTTTCCATCCAAGGCGCAGTCAACTGGGTTTCAACGACAAAGAGTCGTCCGAGCATCTTGACTTTGTAGCAGCAGCCAATGGTGCTTGATAGATCTTGCTCGCTTGCTGCTGTATTTCCGGCTTTCCACTCTCCCTTTAGTTAATTATAATCGTTGTCGCCAGCGGTAATGACAGTCCAGGACGAATTACGCCGATGGAGTAGCGTGCATAGCGTGCACGAGACCATGGCCTGTATGACCCGTGCTTGTGCAGCAGACATGACGTTGTGCGAAATAATAATTTAAACCTTCAAGAGGAGTACTCAAGTTGTTCGCGTAATCTCGCCTCGATCGCCCGCTGATCGAATAATAGCTCTACAGCAATTTCCTCCTCACGCGAGCGTACAAGATTACAAGACCACCGTGTTGACTGGTTTATTTATGGAGTATAAATTCCTTTCTTGGCCCTATTAAAATTGCCGGTTCCTTTCTGGGACCAAACAATTTAGAACCTACCTATTTGACCTCAAAACCAAATCTGATTCCTTTTGTAAAATGACCGGCTTGCCCCTGATTTCCTTGGTGTAAAATGACCGGTTTGCCCCTGATTTCCTTGGTGTTACAAATTCAGTTTACTTTTCTATTTTTAGTTTCAAGATAAGTATTATTTATTGATTCAATAATTTGATTAGTTTTTTTTTAGAAAATTGGCTGTGGGACACTACAAAGACGTGGCTTTGGCCACAACACACTGCAAAGATTGAATTTGGGTGAGACACACTCAAAAAACGTGGTTCTTAGCTGGAGCACACCCTCTTGTTGGTTTAGAACCTACTTTGCAGATGAATGAATCTTTTTAGTTCAATGAATAAATAGAGTAGATAGCAAGATGTAAATTTTTGAATAAGATGGATCGTAAAAAACTTACATCATCATTTGAATAGATCGAGCTTTTTAATAAGACGGATGGTAAAGAACTTAAATTTTCTTGATAGACCTAGGAGTGAACAGAACAAGAAATTGTGAGTACATACTTGTGTACGCAACCCACAATACAAAAATACTACTATACTTTTTTGAAGTTTTAACGTTGTGTCGTTAATCTGTCTTATTTTTTTTGTTACACTATTAAATTAGCAATTGTCGTATACATAATGGACTTTTGTTTTTCTAATTCCTTTGTACTGTTTTTAGTCAAAACAAAACAGTATACATAGATGCTCGCGCCATGCCAGTGATTCTTTCTGACTCCCCGCCCAAAAAAATTTAAAGCTACCAACTGTTACATACATGTCTATTCGCCAGTTTCTTTTCAGACAGATTTTTGGCGTTTTCAAACAATGCATCTATTGCTTCGTCGCAGTGGAATACTATAGAAGCACTCCAATGATTATCTACTACTGTTTTCATTGTCCGTCGAAGGCTTCATTTCCTCCCGCAGCTGCTTCCAGTTCTTCACTCTCATTCGCTTGCTCATACCTGACAAGGAACTTCACCCTTTCCAAAAGGGAAAAAAATAGGAGATCTACCCCTGATTCCTGTATCACTGGCCCGGGAGACGATGTCAAAAGAAGGCAAGTAATCTTTGTTTTCAGTTACATATCATGAATCGTTCGGCCATTTTGTATTGCCCATGCAAGTTTGGTTGCCTCTGTCCAGTAAATCTTTTGCCGGGCGGGTCCTTAATTATTTTGTTGTTAGTTCATTCCGGTGTGTTTATTAGCAACTCGGAACTACACTGAATGGCGGCTTCCTTATTTCCAACGAGTTATTGATGAGTTAAATCAGCACGGCTGCATTGCATGTCCCAACATGAACTATCTAACGACCTAATTAGCTATGTTTACTGTTTTTTTTAATATTTGAGTGGATTTACACCAATCTGAGTGGATTTACTGGGATTAGATATGTTTACTGTTTTTTAATATTTTCATATATTAAGCATAAATGAACGTTCATAACAATTAATCACCTAATTAGCTTACTGTTGTTTTTTGGGTATACAGTTCAATCTTCCTCGTTCAGGCTTGAATTACGTTTCTCTTCAAAAGCAGTTGACGAAATTATCAGGAAGCTCAGTGATGTGCAGAGAGCTATTGTCCAGGAAATTGAATTTGGATCTATGCTTATCCTACCTTACTACCCAAAGTCATTGAGAAAATTCTTTTGTTGGTTGCTTGCAAAATTGGATACGGATAGGATGGTTTTGCAAACTGAACCAGGTCGAGAGATCAGTGTTACAGCCCAGGACGTCCATAGAATCCTTGGATTGCCTTTGGGCGGTAGACCTGTACAAGGACAGGATTACTGGGAGGCTACAATGTCTCTTGATAAAGTACGAGAGCTTCTTGGTTTTAGTGACAGTGAGAAGGCCATGAGTGTTGTGGGATATGAGGACATAATTATAAACACTCTTAATTGTGAAAGTGAGAGAGATAAATGCAAGTTCATTAGTGCATTTGTGTCCTTAATTGTTGTCAAAATGCTTGCCCCCAGGAGCAAACAGGACCCAGTACATAATGATTTCTATCCTGCAATTGCAAACCCTCTCAACGTAGCACAATTCAATTGGTGTGAATATGTTATCCAGGAGATCAGATCAGCCTCAATAAAGGTTAAGAAGACTCTGTTCCAGGGTGGCATAACAATCAATTTATTTGGTTGTTTGATATTTCTTCAGGTTTCAACAATGCTATACCATCAGGTCAATTATCATGTAAACATTTTATCTAGGGTTAATTGTCAGTATGCTTGCAGATTTTATATCTCGAGAATCAACCTCCACCAATTGGTCTTGATCCAGGCAGTGACACAAAACGCCTTCTATTTTATACGAACGATCGTGTATGTTCAATTATGGGCAGACATGGTGATGATGACACATTTAAAGGTTACAAGGATTTTTGCAATCTGCTAGTATGTCTGCTTGCACCCATTAAGTTAAATTTTATTTAATCATTATTTTGTTATGAAGGCTAACTACTATTGCAATGATTAAATACTAAAACAGAAACATGGTGCAAAGACAACCAAAAGAGGGAACTTGAGAAGGAGGGGGAAACGTACTGTCAGTAGCTATCAGGTAAAGTAAAACATGTGTGTATGTATCTTTCAAATTAATATGACTCCATTGTTTAGTTGCCGGTATAATTTATTTAAATTATGAACAATACAGGAAGCCGTGCAGGTCCTTGATCTACCGTGTAGCAAAAAACTCTGTTATGTCGCTTCTAGCAACTCCTCTAGTGGAAAGTACGATGATAACGGTAAACACGATCAAGATTTGGAGGCATCAACTAACAGCTCAAAGCAGTACGTATCTTTTGTAAATGAAAAAAAAACACTGATACATGATGGAATGTTTGAAAAGTTAACGATTCTGCACCACAATACCTCTAATGACGATACTTACAGTGTTTCTCCTATACCAAATGTTAATTTTGATTTCTCCTGTGATGAGGTTAGGCTACCTCAGGGACATGCAATTGAAAATAATAAAGGTTCAAGTGCCCCAAAGGGTGTCAACACCATTCCCAGTTTTGTTGCTAATGAATCATACATGGCTAATACCACAGGACACCAGAATAATGGTAATAGTTTTTTTCTGACAATTATCCGTTTCCTCCTTACATCGAACGAATGGCAATCAATTTGTATTCCCATCCACCGGTATTAGGAATTGACAAATTTGATTCTAACTAAAAAACGATTATTTGTGCTATTTTCCAGGTAGTAATGATTGTTTACGTTTATTAGCCGAGGCTACGGATGCACGGTCAATTATTGCTGAAGGTTCTTTAGATAATTCTATGTGCCCTGTGGACATGGATTGTAATTTTTTGAATCCAAAATCTGGTTGGTCTTCTGCCCACGCATCTGTTCCGTCTTTGTATTGCTCATTTCAGAACTCTCATCCATCAGAAAGCCGGAAGTTGTCTTTATGGATAGAGGAGACAAAACATCACCCAGAATACTTATGGTAAATTTTGTCATTTTATTGTCTTACAATATTTCCATGCAACCATATATTCATCACGGTTTTTTTTATATGATCAGGAAATGGGTTAAGCTTTTCAAACGACGATTAGTTAGTGTGAATGGACAGACAATTTGGTCACAGCTGTATGATTATACGCACATGGACAACAATGTTTGCGAGATTTCAATACGGTGTCTGCAATCAAATGAAGTTGAAAGTAGCATACTTCATCATTGTCTTGTTTCACGTCACTTTGTTTCCCCTGACTGGGCTGTAAGTGGAGATTTTATATACATATTATGCAACATTAGACCAATTCAATCCTAAATTAGATGTTGTAATGCTATGTTGTAGGAGTCTATCCTTGGTGGGAAGAATGCCTACGACGCGTCATGGTACCAGCCATTTTTCGATGACAATATCGCAGGATATAATGTGGCTACTTGCAGAATGGTACTGTCATTCGTCTATTGTCGTACTGTAGAAAATCCAGTGTCCTGTATAAATTCAGTTATTGATTTTGTGTCCTGTAGGTCATTAGTGTTCTTGAGCTACACGGTGCATGGGTCTGCTATGTATGGGATTCTCACAGAAAACGTGTAACCATTCTTGATCCTGAGATGTGCCCAGAGACCGAGAACAATGTAAAGATGAGGCATCAGACGTGGAGTACCAAAATAATACGAGACATGATGCTTTGCTTGGAAATGTATGGAGGTAAAAGTAAAGAGGATATATCGGACTGGGACGTAGTAATTGCAAAAAAATGCATCTCCAAAATCAGCAGGTATCTTAGTTTTTCTTAATTTTGAATCAGTCAAGTAACAATGCTTCATCAATTCCATTAGGTGCATGATTTGTATTTCAAGTAGGTCCGTCAATCTTTGTTTTAAAGATAATTTGTATTGGTTCAGGTTCCACTCAGCAGGATTGTGTGCACTGTTCTGTGCTGCTTATTTCAACGGCGATAAATTGGTAACTCCAATTACAGATGTGCGTATTAACTATACCCTTTTAAGCTCATATGCAGAACACAGTATTAATGACATATCTATACATTGCAGTCTAGCTTAAGAGCTTTTCGAGACGGATTGATGTTCCTGATGCTACATGAGCGGCTGAATAAAGGATCAATTCCTTCCATTGCGAAGACAGTTTCTTCCAGTTAATTGGAAACAGAGCAGGAAATCCTCCAATGGTGTATAATCGTCGACATATTTCACTGCAACCTTATTTTATTTCACATGTTGTGATCCAGTAATTTTGCTACAGAGGTGTAACATGCATGCCAGATTTCATGTTTTTTACTAAATCCAATGCCTCCATAAATTGCTATACATAGATCAATTGGTATTAATCGTGATTTACATGTCCGCCGTCTCTCATACGAATCGAGCCATAGTATGAGAAAATTTTAAAAACGTTGTTTTTGGTAGTCAATTTGATTAATTTTTTTGCTAGATTACATGCTGAAAACATGTGTTCAACAAAGAACTGTGAAACATGGGCAGGCGCCTGCTCGCCCCTGGACGGCAGCATCGCTGAACCCTTTAATGCAATTCGGCAAGAATCACGCGCGATCCAGAGTTCAGGGTGTGAACGGTTCCCCAAGGTACAGTACTGAAGCAAGTCACCGCAGAAAGATATCTAGGCATAGGCTGCTGCAACCTACATTCGGAGGAAATTCATCTCTGGTGTGTGCAGCAAACGCACGTCTCCCTGAATGTAGCTTCCTGTTTTAGTCTTCAGATTCGTTCTGACTTCTGACCGCGGTCCGATCATTGTAATGGCTAACAGATAAACGCCCACCGGGGGCCAGCTTAGATCAATACTACATCTCAGTCCCCGGCGTGAACTGTGCGTTGGAAGAACTTGAGCCCCCTGAAACCACTGTCCATTCTTACTTTTCGGCTACAGTTGCTTCTTCCCAAACAAGCCATTGTACCGGTTACTCTTCTCTCTCGTTCCCTGATAACAAAGCTTTCTTTTCTTGATCCTTTTGATTCAAAGTGCATTTCATTTGCAAGAGGTGGATGGATCGTCATAGAACACGGTTGGTGGGCACTGGGCGTGGGCGGTGTGTCTCAATGAGTTGTTCATGAAAGAGCTCGTGAGATTGAATAGCCGTCTCCTGCCTTCCATTCTTTCCCTCTACAATAGCATGTTGGTTTATTGTTTTGCCGAAGTTACCACATTATTTTTTAATTATTTATTTGTTACTATGCCAAAATTACCACATTCTTTTTTGCGTGAATTTATTGATGTCGAATAATTGAAAGAAACATAATAAGCAACTCTGTTGGCAGCAATGCTTGCAATATATTTCTAACAGAAGACAGTATATCTTGCCCATAAAAAATGTGTCACTAATACTTTTTTTCCTTCTTTAAATTTCCCAAATAGACCATTGATCATGAATGAAAAGAACATGGCAAACTACATCTTGCTAACTGGCAATTAGTGGCTATGAAAAAAGTGGAGTTTTGGAGGACTAGGGGTCCAACCTCAAAGATCTCAACCACTAATGAATAGAAAAAAATAAGGGTTGGCAAAGTTTCATACATGACGATAGAAAATCATCATCTACACACGTCGGGAGCATTTTACCTTCTTTGAGTAGACTCTGTTTGGGTTAAAAGTAATTTGTCTTGAGAAGCTTTCTAAGTTCTTTTTTCCAGTAGACTCTGGTTGACTGGTTGGGTTATAAATTTTTTTTTAGGAAATGGGTTATAAAAGCTTATTCGTGTATGGATACATTGTGGCATACCCCTAAATCCTATGTTCCTTTTTTTTATTTTTTGCGAAAAGGAAACTTCATTGTTATTAAAGCAGATTGCATTCCTTGATTACAGAATCAAACAAAACTACTCTAACTTCATGGACAGGAGATAAAAAAAACTTGAAAAAGTCTTTAGAATCGTATACATATTGTATAGCTCGGTTACTACACCATTTCGTCAGTAAGCCTGAACTTCTTGATGAGGGCCTTGCCATCGTCGGCGACGTCCACACTCTGGTAGTGTTGGTCTTTGCAGAGCACTAACATGTAAAAACCAAACAGAACAACGGACGACGTCATGCACCAGATGACAAACACGAGAGTAGCCGGCATCAGCAAAGATACCCGGTAAGCGAACGTGCAGCTCAGCACGGTCAACAGCGCCCACACCGCAGCGTGCAGCCGCCGCCTTTCCCCAGCGGGCGACGCCGGCGTGAGCTGCTCGGCGCGGCGAAGGCAGAGAAGGAGCGCGGCCAGGGCGGCGTAGGCGCCGGAGATGAACGCCAGGTTCCATGGCTCGCCGCGCGCCTGCCAAGCTGTGACGGCGAGGCTGTACGTCACGACGGCGAACGCGAGTGCACGGATCAGACGGCCGAGGATGTCCAGCGCGCCGTGGTCCGACGCCTCCTGGTGGCCGCCTGCTGGCTCCGGCGGCGGCGACTCCACGCGGGCATTGGGCCCGGCGGGGACGGCAACAGCCATTTTGTCGCACGGCTTATCCATCTCCATCGGAGAGCTAGAAAGGTGAGACTGACACTTCGATTTAATGAGATTGGGAGCTTCCGTTTGCGTTAAGCTGAGACCGTGTGTTCCCCTGAACTAGTGCAGTAGTGATGATTCCAGAGGTTGAAACTCATTCTTGAATTTATAGGCATCTGTGTCCACGCGTTGCTTTGCCGAGATGTTTCGACCACGCGTTCTTTTTATTCCGCTCTTGACCCTTCGCGCGTTGGCTTGTGTATTGGTGATTCAACAGGAGACTTGTCACATTTTCGCTCCAGCTTCTGGTAACATCATTACTAAATGGCCTTCATGACGCGTTCAGACAAGGTATTCAGCTTTACTAAAGTACCAAACAGTCATTGGAGTGCCCGTCGGGCACCGCCTCTCAGCTTGATCCCTGTCCGGAACCCCCAGCTCACTAAACTGCACTGCGCTTGAAACAGGAGATTGACTATATCAATGTTCAGCGGAAAAAAGGCTGGAAAAGACAGGATTGACTTGGCCAAGACTTGCCGATGTCTAAAATTTCCGTGTTTGCTTCCATACGATTGCGCGTAAGTGTAACTTTCCTCATGTCGCTCTCCGACAACTACTAAGAGCATCTCCAAAAGCCTTCTAAAAACTGTTCTTAAATCAAATTAATGGGGATTTTATCAAAAATACTTTCTCCAACAGCTCTCCTAAATACCTCCCTGTTTTTGTCACCTCCCTAAATCCACCTCAGTCGTAGGTAAAAACAGGGGAGGAATTCGCTCCCCGACTCCTCCGCCTCGGCGCCAAATTTTCCTCCGATCCCGATTCATCCCGCCTCGGCGCCAAATGTTCGCGCCATCTCTGCCTTATTTGCCCGGCACCTCGGCTCCTCCAGGACTTCAATCTGCGCCACCAATCGCCGCCGCCTCGCCTTTCCTCAAACAGCTGCGCCATGGTCGTCCCTGCCATCGATCCCTGCTAATAGTTCCCGCCGTCGTCTGCTGCCGGTTGTCCCTGTCAAGCACAGGCAGCAGTTGGTCATCAGCAACACTGATCCCTAGCGCCCCATCATTCCAACAATTCTTCAACGCACGTCCGCGCCACTAGCGAGCTCTTCAGATCCCATGAGGACTACTTCGATCAAAGGTATTCAACTACCAGTTGCAATAGTGAAGATTAGATGACTAGGTAGGTGGATTGGACTGCTATGATTGTTAATACGCCCAACCCATATTCCTTTTGCTACAAGGATGAATTACAGATTTTTTTTCCTGAAAGATCAAGAAACAAAGTAAGATTAGAATTGTTTTGTAATGGGGTTGCTGGAACATTTTAGCATGCATATATTCTCCTGTATTGTTGCGCTCTACAATATATCCGACGGCTTATGTTCTTTATTTTATACTGATCATACACCATCTAGCATTTTGTGATACAAATAGAGTTTATGATTTTCTTTATTTATACTTGTAGATGGTATTAGTTACAGTATCTTGTACACACTTTCTTCAGCACAGTATCCTTGTATCATTTAGCCTTTTGAGAAGCCAAGCTATTTGATTGTCATTATTTTTTTTGAGGCACTGACCATATGTTTTTCTCATGACACTCTGATTGCACTATCACTATTTTTCAGTCATGTTTTATTGTGTATTAACAGTATAAATGTTTAGTTTTATAGGCACTTGTGATAATGGCAGTAGATGGCTACTATATGGGTATGATGAATGAGACCGTGGGAAACAATGCATCAGGTTGGGATGGTTTAGGTAGCCCACCAGAGGAGCAGCAACCTGTTTACACTACTCCCACCACACAAGGGAACAAGAAAACAAGAAACAAGAATTTCAGTGAGATGGAAGATGTGGTACTTGTCAAGGCTTGGTTGGATACAAGTACTGATGCAATTCCAGGCACGAACCAAAAGCGTGGTGCATTTTGGACAAGGGTTCATAATTTCTACCATTCAGAACAGGAAAGCACCATAATTCGTAGCCTAAATTCATTATCACATCGTTGGACCTTTATTCAAGAGTGTGTCAATAAATTTTGTGGCTGTTTTACCGCTATTGAGGGTTTAAATCAAAGTGGGAAGACTTTTGAAAATAAGATATACAATATATATAATAGCACATGTATTGTTCATTGTTTACTATGCTACTCCAAGAACTAACCCCTGTCTTACTATAATTGTACAGCTTATGGATGCTTGCGCATTGTACAAGGAAGAAGACAAAGAAAACAAGTCTTTTCAGCTCTTGCACTGCTGGAATATTTTACGACATTAAGCAAAGTGGCATGAGAAGATGAATCAATTGGCTACTAATAAATCTTCTCAAAAGAAACACAAGGGGCCTGAAGATTCTGTCCTAGATTTGACCGGTAACCCAAATGCTGATAACAATGGCAATGCCACTCCAGATGTTGATGCACCTAAGCGGCCAATGGGTAGGAAGAAGGCTAAACAACTTTTACGCCGAGGTGGAGGCGATGCATGCATTGAAGCATTTGACCGTATGTGGGAGCAAAAGAAGGAGTCAGATGCAGATAAAGAAGCAAGAAAGGATGAAAGGTTTAACAAAGCATTGGAAATTGAAAAGGAAAACCTTCGCATAGAGCAACTGAGGGCTGCAAGTGAGCAAGACAGGTTTATTTGAAGAGAATGTTAGAAGAAGAAAGAATAATGACAATGGACATTAGTGGCATGACTGTCGAGCAACAGTTGTACTACAGGAGCCTACGTAGTACGTAGTGAGATAAACGATCGTCGAGGGATCAACTTGCCTTGACTGTGTTTAAATGCATAGTTGTCTTTAATTAAAAGAAATTCATCTTTTCTTATGGATTATTTAGACCAGGTTTATTTCAAAAGATTATAATGTAATTTTTAGTTGAATTTACACCTTGTTTCGAACTCTTGGATATCCAAGCTATTTTGAAAATCGCACTTCTGCTTGTGAGCATTGCAGTCATTATTGTTTCCCTCATGGATCAGTACGTGTACTTGTGATACCTGAAGTTCAGCATGGAGCACCACATGGGACACGGTTACATGGGCCATAATAAAGAATTCACAAGAAAATAAGTAAAACTTTATGTATTACATGGACCATAATAAAGAAACTTTAGTACCTAAATATATTAGAAATAACAAATAGTATTATAACATTATAGCAGCGCACATGCAAATCAATATTTATCTGGCTTATGTTGCCACAAGTGCTCCACTAGGTCTTCCTGTAGCTGATGATGAATTTCGTTGTCCCTAATTGCTTTGCGTGTCTTGATAAATTCTTCAAGATCAGGCGTACGATCATGCGAAGCTTCAACATTATCATCATCGGGGTCAAAACGTTCTTCCGAATCCACCTCTCCCTCATCTTCTATAATCATATTATGCATGATGACACAAGCTTTCATAATATATGCCAATGTCTCTTGGTCCCATAGGTGAGCTTGACCCCGAATAATGGCAAAACGGGCTTGTAGAACTCCGAAGGCTCGTTCGACATCCTTCCTCACTGACTCTTGTGCTTTGGCAAAATATTTTCTCTTATTGCCCTGTGGTTGTCCTATGGTTTTTACAAATGTTGCCCAACCTGGGTATATGCCATCAGCAAGGTAATATCCCATTTTGTAATCATGTCCATTGATTGTGTAATTCACTTCAGGGGCTTCTCCTTGACATAACTTTGCAAATAGTGGAGAACGTTGTAGGACATTAATACCATTATGTGATCCAGGTAAACAAAAAAAGCATGCCAAATCCAGAGATCCTTTGAAGCAACAGCTTCTAAGATTATTGTTGGTACACGAACATGACCGAAATACATAATGTGCCATGCTGTAGGACAATTCTTCCACTTCCAATGCATACAATCGATGCATCCTAGCATGCCTGGAAAACCTCTTTCCTCTGCAATGGCCGATAAGCGAGCAGTATCATTTTCATTAGGTGATCTCAAGTACTCATCTTCAAAAACTTCAACGATTGCTATGACAAGCATTTTCATACTTTCGATAGTTGTACTTTCTCCAATACAAACGTACTCATCTGTATAATCTGCTGCTACTCCATAAGTTAGCATACGAAAGGCAGCGGTTACCTTCTGCAAACAACTTAATCCAAGTATATTAGCTCCATTTCTTTTTTGCACAAAGTAATCATCATGGTTTTTTACAGCATGCATTATGCGCAGGAAAGGACGGCTCATTCTGAACCTGCACATACAAACATAATATTTAATTGAGTCATATACGAGAAAATAAATTAAAAATTGACTGATTGCGAACCTTCGTCTAAAAAACTCGTGATCATAAGTTGGATCATCGGAAAAAAAAATTGTTCCATGTAAGAACTAATTATTCCGGCAGTATATTTTCTCCATCAGTATAATTTCATTGTCCACATTTTTATTGTTTCAAATATTTGATGGGAACAAAATAAAAAAGTTCTGCTAGTATGCTCAAAACAATACCTAAACACTTCACTTAAACTAGAATATTGACGTTCGTCCTAATTTTTTCTATCGATATTCCGGTTCGTCCTAAATTATTCTCATTTGTAACTACAAATAGGAAAAGATTTAGAGCTCCGATCCTCCCTTTGTCAATAGAAACTAATATTACTGTAAACACAAATGCGGCATGGACTAACTAAAAGAGTTTTGTTATCAATTTTAGAGGGAACTATCGGGGAGGTAAAACAAACCTATCCGTATATTTTTTTCTCTGGTTTCCCCAATAATCAAATTTTTAAGGATGATTTTGTTGGGCTCTTTTGAAGAAGCTCTTAGAGCTCTCCTAGAGACACACAAAACTTTCCTGAAACCAAAATATTAACCCAATAATAATGTATCCCCCAAAAATTCTCTTAATTCTAGCTATAACAAGGGGAAGAGTTCAGGCCACAATCCTTCTTCTTTCAACGGAAAACAATATTATTATAAACTCAACTACTAATGTGAATCGATTAAGAGAATTTGATCTATTTTAGACGGAATTGTTGGAAGAGGAAATAAAAAATGATCCTAATTTTTTGTTGCCCCAATAATCGTTTTTAAGGAAGTTTTGTTGGATTATTTTTTTAATATGCTCTTATAGTCCATATGTCACTATAATCGGAGTTTTCTAAAATTCGTTACAAAAGTCATAATTTTCTATTACTTGGGTGCAAATAGTCGTAGGTTTCTGAAATTTACTCTAAAATAAATTGATGCAAGTTGGTACACGATACATGTACATGTATATATGCATGGTGGGTCATGTTTCATAATCTATGACACTATTGCATATGTAGCGGCTACAATGGGAAAGAGAGAATAAAAAGGTATCCGCCAAAACTATTAAAAAGTATACACAAATATATAAATGACATGTTATTATTATTTTCAAATATAATGAACGGATATTACAGAAAATATCATAATTGTAATTTGATATTCAATTAATGAGACACATGAGATATTAACTATATTTAGATTGTAGATTATAGTCACATATATGTGCAAAACAAGCTGCTAAATTAGTTTTATAACAATATGGCAAAATTCTCAGATTTATTTTTTCGAACAATGAGCAAGAGCACTGCTCTTTCATTTAAGAAGAAGAAAAGAGTTTTGGTTACAAATGTATTACATACTCATAATAACTAAAGCACCCAATTCACCCAACACATTTTTCTTACTGAGCTAGACATTTCCACCGACATGGTCCTCTCCTCCTGGATTGCCAAAACCCTCTGCCTCATTTCTTCTTTTATAAGCACTAGGACTTCTTTTGGATCCGCTGCTCTATGTTGGAAGGTTCGTCGGTTCCTTTCATTCCATAGTCCCCACATTGAGTATATCATAATTGTGGCCCTCCTCCTCTTTTCATCCTTTGGTATATGCCAGATAGTCTTTTATTCCACCATGTCTCGAGGTCTGATCCCGAGTCCTCTTGCCTCAGCAACTCAACGTTTTGCCAGTTTCGTATCTCAAGCCATACCTGTTTTGCAAAGGCACAGTTTAAAGATATGTGGTCAATGGTTTCAGGCTCTTGATCGCATAACGGACATTGCACATTGCAAGGCCAATTCTTTCGTAAGGTTGTCCGCTGTTTGTGCCCTTCCCTGTAGTGCAAGCCAGGCGTGAAGCTTTTGCTTCCCCTCTGCTTTTGCTGTCCACACAGCCATGGCGTCAAAATGTGCAAAGTATCCGTGACATTGGGCCATGTACGCTGATTTGCTGGTATAATGGCCGGAGGCTATCCACTTCGTGTTATGGAGTCTGCCTGATCTGTCAGTTGTATTTGGCTCACTAAGTGCCACAAATTTACGAGTTCAGCCATTTCGTGAGCGTTTTCCATTCTCCACAGTCCACGTGTCCAGTTGTGGTCCTGTAAAAATTATCAGATTTATGAAATTAGACGAAAATGTAATAATATTAGAAATGATCTTAGTACAAATGTAAAAAATCATGTTGAATCCTAATATAGGCATAACAAACATAAAAATTAACCAAAACTGCTCCATGTTTTGCCACATAATTAAGATTTTAAAAAAGTTTCCTCTATGTTGGTAAATGTAATAGTATATATTTTAAAATTATTTAATGTTTATAATAAGATATCAAAACAAGCCTATGTGCAGTATATGCAGTAGATTGCCTAGTTTGTTATGTACAAGCTAGTTTTTCATGATTATAAATACTCTGTTGCAGGTTTCAACATTTTTCATCAAGCAAGACTTCAAGGATATGGCTAAAGCATTTTTCGCAATGCATTCCGGATTCAAAAACTGTGGTGCTGTGGAAAGAACCTTGTGAAAGTCACATGATACAGTATTCTACAGAAGATAGAAACTTTTATGATGTATGAGCACCCTGTGTTAACAAGTTATAGTTAGCATGCTATTCTCATAGATAAATCTGTACGGTTGCCTTGTGATTGTGATTGTTAGAGCATGCTCAGTGGTCCCTTTCATTTTACATTTTTCAAGTATCATGTCCGTTTTCTAGTCTTGTTATGTGAAATGAAAGTGCATCTCTCAGTGTACTTTTTCATTTCACATTTTCATATGATGAATGAGACATTAAATTGTTGCATAAGTGTATTAATGGGGATTCATGTTTTTTTCACATGAAAGAAAGAGTCTCAATACATCTTTCATTCTTCTTTCATCAACTTGAAAAGAGTGTCACTACCCTTTAATAAAAGACTTCCCTCCTCTTTCATATTAAATAGTTTATCATGTCATCTTTTTTTGCTGACGTGACAGCTAATTAATACAAAATAAAAGTACCACTGAATGGCCTTGCGATGTAGTCCTGATCCGTTATTTGCGTGCGGCGCCACTGACCTTTAACCGATGACCTTTGACTTTAAGGTTTTAAAAAGGCAATGGTCATCTGTCACCGAGGTGCTGTAGGGCCAAAGAATAATCCCATTGGTAAGGCCACAGTTTCTTTAGCCATTTGCAACGAAATAAAAACAGATCAAGCAAATATCAAGGAAGCAAGAGGGAGAGGTTCAAGTGAGAGCATGGAGCTCGCCCTTGGGGCCATGGGCACCCTGGTCCCAAAGCTGGCCGAGCTGCTCCAGAACGAGGTTATCGCGCAGACCGGCCTTAAGCGCGGAGTTGAGTCCCTATGCAGGGAACTACCAATGATGGACGCCGTCCTCGTCGAGGTGTCCCTCGTGCCGCCGGGCCAGCTCAACAACCTGGACAAGCTCTGGGCACAGCAGGTCCGCGAGCTGTCGTACGACATGGAAGACGCAGTCGACGCGTTCATGCTGCGTGTGGTTCGCCAAGAGCCCACAAACGCCGCCGACGCCAACATCTTCAAGAAGATGGTTCGCAAGATCCAGTCCGCGATGAAGATGGTCAAGGATCACCATCAGATCTCATACAAGATAAAAGACATCAAGGACATCTCCATGGAGTTGTCTGAGCTGCGCGCCAGGTATAAGTTCAGCGGCCCAGCTCATGCTGCAAGCACTAGCAGCAGCGGCGTTGACCCACGTGTCATCAATCTTCACAAGAACCGGGGCCAGGAGCTTGTCGGCATCGAGAAGGCAAGGGAGCAACTAGTCCGGATGTTAACATATCCAGAGAGTCTCAATAGTCTCAAGATTATATCCATTGTAGGATCTGGAGGGCTAGGTAAGACAACTCTTGCCAAAATAGTGTATGACCAGCTTAAAGCGCAATCCTTTGATTGTTGTGCCTTTGTTTCTGTGGGTCGGAATCCCAACATAACAAACATCTTGAGGGAGATGCTCGAGAAACTTCTTGACAAAAAATGTGGCAGCGACATGACAAGCTGGAATGGTGAGCGATTTTGTGAGGAACTGCGTGAGTTCCTACAAGGCAAAAGGTACAGATATCACCCATTATTGTAGGTTCAACTATGTTTATTCTTATTATTTGCTTCATGTTTTTGACTTATGTATATGAATTTCAAAAGCTTTTTCTAATTCAATCCCATGGATTTTATTTTTTTCTTAATGACCCTCAATTAATTTCAATGCTTCCTAAATTGGGAGCTTAGTTTATTTTGTTCCAAATTGATC
Source organism: Chloris gayana (assembly GCA_031894775.1). NCBI lineage: Eukaryota > Viridiplantae > Streptophyta > Magnoliopsida > Poales > Poaceae > Chloris > Chloris gayana. The sequence continues at coordinate 39,574 of JAUNZO010001019.1, read as the reverse complement.
TCATTGCGCTGTTTAGATGTTATAGTAGTGGTCAACTTATCATTTTAGGAAGTAACTAATCGGCCTTTCGGTCCAATTGCATGGTTAGTCCTAATATAATATTATCTAAAGTTTGAACTTCAACTTGTGTCAATCAAGTTATTAAATATATAATTTAATTAAGATAGCAATACTTTATAAAAAGAAGAATGAGATTTTCTTTATCTTGAATGTCGACTCTTTTTCTTCCTCAAATATATATAAGGAGATAGATGTGTTCCTGAATTTATGAAATGAAATGACAGTTTCAACTTATTTGTTAACAATTGAAATTGGATCTTCATCTCTCATAAAATTCTATCAATGTAAGAAAATAATCAGTATATGAAAGGATGAGAAAATGGCTCCAAAATATGCACATAGTTTTCATCTCTTTAATCTAAGTTCCAAAAATGAAATCATCACCTGATCCATGTTGTAGTATGCTTCGATGTTTACAGATATTCTAGATACCTCTTCAAATTTATCTGACCTTGCACCGTTATGTGGATAGATTCAACATTATTGTGGATGACGTTTGGGAGAAAGAAACGTGGGAGACAATCCGTTGCGCGCTGCCTGATAGTAATTATGGAAGTATAGTAATCATGACCACCCGTAATTCTCAAGTAAGCACAAAAGCCAGTGATGTTTACAAGATTAAGCCCCTTTCTCCGGATAAGTCAAAAGAATTATTCTACAAAAGAACATCTAGCGAGATTGGATATAATCAGTTGGTTGATAAAATTATAGGTAAATGTAATGGTGTGCCATTATCCATCATTGCAATAGCTAGTCTGTTGGCTGATAGACCATTGGAGGACTGGCAGAATGTGTATGACTCCCTTATTTTTGGATGTCAAGAAGACAACACAAGGACAATACTCTTATACAGCTATTATGATCTACCACCTTATCTGAAGCCATGCCTATTGTATTTAAGCATGTATCCCGAAGACCATCTCATCGAGAAATCTACTTTGGTATGGAGGTGGATAGCTGAGGGTTTTGTCCAGTCTCAAAAGCAGGGGCGTCTTAGGGTGTGTTTGGTTGGGCTGTGGCTGTGAAAAAAGCTGCTGTGGGCTGTGGGCTGTGAAAAAAGCAGCTGTGGGTTATGAGCTGTGAGAAAGCTGAAAGCCGTTTGGTAAAACTGATGTGGCTTTTCGAAATTTACTAGTTGATCCTACTTATCATCATATATACCATCATATATACGTACATATATGCATACAAATATATGTGTAATACATTTTATATTTATATATTTATTTATATCGTATATATAATATAACATATATACATGTATATAAATAAATAGATAAATATATATATATATATATATATATATATATATATATATAGTAGTACTAATTCACACCCTGGGTGTGAGATAATATTCCACACACCAGCCAAATCACCAGCCACGTCATACGGTATCCAACCATGTCACCCAGCCAATGAAAAACCGAGCAAAAAAAACAGACCTGCAAATAAACCACGATTAAAGATAAATTAATGCGGTTTCCTTTTTTAATACTCCTTAATGACGATGCTATTATAGAAATTTACTCCCGTGAGACAGCCTGAGTAATTATTTTATTCCATTTATATGCTAATCATTCCATCAAGACGTGAGTGCAGGTCATCGTTCTAGGATCTGGACTGCAGAAACATATTTTTCTTTAGACTCTCTCGACTGTGGGGCAGGTTATCATCGTCCTCGGATTCTCAACGGCGGTCGTGCTCTAGAACTCTCCTTGCACGGTACGCATGCAGCAATGGTAGTATTTTACACCTGGCAATGATTTTTATTTTTTTTGGCTTCTGCTTGATCTTGCAAGATTAGTGACTAACTAGTCCACGGTGTTGTATCCAGATCGAGGGGGACTATAGTCGTGTATAGTTGACAGGATGTCGAATAACCCCGAGCTGCTGGTGATTCCTTCAGATAAAATTCAATTTTTCTCGAGAGTACTGACAAACAGGGAGAATAATTTGCTTTTGATTTTTTTCTTGCCAAAGATTTGCAGAAAGGAGATCCCTGGTTAGTACTGATTACTAGCACTTACTAGCGCTCCGTCGTCGTGTGAGGTCAAGATTCATATTCGCTTTTCCATTGATGTATTAGTTGTCGATGTCGAGCAATACACATTATTTTCTGGTACGTGCCTGCTGGATCCTAATCAGATCGTAAGGATTGGAGCCAACGTACACTGCTGCATCCACACCATCAAGGTATGTATATCTTTACATTGTTCGTGTGTACACCCTTTATGTAACAGCGTCTAGACCAGGCCGTTGTCTTCGTCTGTTGTTTTGCTTAAGCAATTAGTAGATTTGAAATCTCCCGTTTTTGATGTGCTCAGATCACGACATTTCCATGCCCTTCGTTGACAGGAGGTCAGGTTTCAGGCCCAAATGAAGGGGCGGCTCATTCGAGGTATGTCTTTTATTATAAATAACTAGTTCCTAGTTTTTTTACAGAGAAAAATCGGCTCACTGATTATCAGGCGCATTGCAGGCTGGAGGCCATGATCATGGATGATCTTAGATGCTCGGCATGATAAGGCAGTTGACAAATTATGGTGAACTGCCAACTGCCAAAAACTGAAAGGAAATATATTATGTTGCTAAAATGTACCATTACTTCTCATGAACTAGTAGTGGGAGTGCTTTCTTTTGTGAACCATGTATGTATTATGTGTCTTTGAGCGTAAAAGTAAATGAAATAGTAAAATATACTAGCATATATCTGTTTCTTTTTCATAACAGTATCAGAGAGTGACAATTGTCTTCTTATGATTGAGATAAATGGCTTATAGTGAAATCACAAAATGTATTATCTTTTCTTTTCTATTTTGATATCGTGTGACATTATGTTACGAGAACTTTACGTAATCATACTAATAACTAAACAATTTGTCATACATAATAATATTTGCTATCAGAGTAGAAAATAGTCAGGGTTCTTATGGTTCACCATCTTCATCCTACGATGAGAAATTGCATGAGTAAGTGGAAATTTACCTTCAAATATACCAAAAAAAAAAACTCGGCCGGCCAGGGGTAGTCCCCCCCCCCGGGACGTTGCATTACTAGAAGAATGGCCATCTCACGCCGACCGAGAAAATTCCCGAACCCCCTCCCCACCTGACATGAGGACCCTCAACCATGTGAGATCCTGGGCCGGGGGCACCGTGGCCACCGCACAGCTTCCAGGTATATAGGTGGGATCTTAGACTCATGCTTTGGCTTTGGGGAGGGGCGAGGGAATTTTTTAACCCCAGGCTAAAATTCGTCCCCACCGGGGATTGAACCTGCGACCTGAGGAGGTGCTATTGAGCCCCCAACCACTCGGTTGGAGAACCGTTCGCACCTTCAAATATACCAATAATAAGTGGAAACTAATGCCTCAAATAGTTTGCACAGCCTCGCACAATAATAATTTATATCATGCTAATCTAGTAGCAAATAGTTGAATGGTTCACCAGTTCATCCTAAATTAATATAATTCAAAATTAAGTGGAATATATAACCTGGTCATGAATAGGCTAGGTTTTATAGTGACACAAAACAATATCTGCTATCAAACTAATAGTCAAGCTTTTACTATCACACACAATAATATTTGCTATCATAGTAGCTAATGGCTCTAGGATTTTATGATTCATTTGTTTCATCCTAGATTGAAAAATTGCACTAAGAAGTGAAACATGGGATAAAAATGTGTTGTTACTACGCAAAACTAATATTTACATCTATGAGACTCATCTAGTAGCAAATAGTCAAATTTTCTTATGGTCACACACAATAATATTTTCCATGAGGCCAATGAATACCAAATAGATAAGGTTGTTACGGTCACACACAACAATATTTGCTATCAGAGTAACAAACTTTGAGATTTTTATGATTGCCATGCCTCATCAATCAAGATTGGCATGCCTCACATTCTAGTAACAAACGTTGAGATTTTTATGATGATTTGCTATCAGAGTAACAAATGCTGAGATTTTTATAACAAATTGAGATTTTGCATTCTCAAATACCTTTGGGCGCTACATAATTTGAACTTGAGCATATACGTGGACACTTAATGCCCATGCCCACCAACTTTATTCTGCCACGTAAGGACACAACAATCCATTTCTTTGTGCCTAACCACTAGGATTTTGTGATCACATCCGTTAGTGCGACTATAAAAATGTAGGAATCAGGATCTTCACGTGGTCCTCTTCGGTGCTGGTTAACAGAGCATGCCTCGTATTTTCTCTAATAAAAAAACATCTTGTGTCGCATTAAGCTTCGGCAACAAAAATTGTTCTGTAATTCGTGGCATTGCAGACAAAATAAAAAAAGGAGTAAACCGTAGCAGAAAAACAGCATCCGGGGATCAATCAGCGGGTCATAAACTAAGCTGAACGGGTGGAGCAAAAAACCGGTGGTCAGGAAAAAAAAACGGCTGGGTTTAATTGCATTGACTGGCTGGTGCACTAATATGAAGACCCGCTGACATGGCGTAGGAGTGTGATATATTAAATCACACCCTGGGTGTGATTTAGCGCTGCCCTATATATATATATATATATATATATATATATATATATATACACTATTATACACCCGGGTGTAGAATAGCTTATTCTACACCATGGACTCAAACTGGCCGGTTAACTAGCCAAACCAACCCACCCAAGCACCCCACGCCGCGCTACCGGACCCGCAGCTCCGTTCGGGCGCGACCCGCTAACCTACCCACAACCCACTACCCTCCTATAAAAGGCCCGCACCCGCCCCTGGCCCCACATGTCAGCCATTTTTCCATCCCATCCCCACGACGACGCGCGGTTGTGAGCGGAGGCCGGCGAGGCGGCGCGGCGGCGCGGCAGGCGATTGGAGGCGCAAGCCGGCGAGGCGGCGCAGGAGGAGAGCGGAACCGCGGGCCGGTGACGAGGAGTACTCCATGCGTCTTCGACTTTGGCTTCCGCAGCAGCGAGGGCTCGCATCGTGGTCTCTCGGTTCGTCAAACCCTAGGCCCTCGTGTGGCGCGTCGGGGAGCTCCGTGACCTCGGAGCTTCGTTTCTAGAGGGCCTCCGTGATGGGGGCCACGAGCGGTTCCCTGAGCCGCCTCCGCTGGCCGTCTTCTCATATGCACATCCACCAGGCCGTACCTCAACCATTCTAGATCGGAGACCCCGAGTGCCGATGCCTCGGCGGCGGATCCTCATCGATGGGCCTTGTGGTGGAAAGCGGTCCCTGGTGGAGTATTCCCTATCCAGCCATAGCTACTGGTGAGCATCCCTGCAGCCCCTCGATTGGGTCCTACTTGGATTTTTGTTGCTAGAATTTAGGATTAGAGAGAAGTGCAACTTCCTCAAGCTGCTCCCCTGATTTTTCTCCCTGCAGAAAACATGAATTGAGTCAATTCCGTGAGATCCGTGATTAGCACCTCCTTAATTTAGCTATTCCGCAAGCTGCTTCAGCCTTCTACCCTTGCGTTGCTTGCCTTCCTGTGAATATTCATTTCTATTTTCCTATTCAATCCCTATTTTGCTTCTTTGTTCGGGGAATAATCAATGTGATAACTACCAGCAACATTTGGGTTCAGAGATTAGGTACAGGCTCAACAAATTCGTGATCCGACAATCTATGAGGTGCATAAAACTATGATTGCCAGGCTCGTAACCATTCTTGTTCCCTTCATCACCATTTTCCTCGTGATTTGGAGGATATGGATTCACTATATTTTTCTTTTGCCCTTTTGTTCCAGTTTGGTGTTGTTTCAGGTGTTGAACGTTGGTGGAGAGGCTCACCTTGAAATCTGCAGGCTCATTTATTGCTTACAACTTGAGGCAATTATGTTAAGGATCACATACACCGATCTGTTCACAAGCCATTTGGTTTTCATCTGTTTTGCTGGTTCAATTTCGATGGATTTTAGTGCACCAGTTATATGCTAATGAACAAAGTACTACCTCTCTATTTTGACCTCTTTGTTTTTTTTTGTTAAGCCATGTTATCAGCTCCATACGAACCTGTGAGGGACAAGTGCGTGACCTTTGAGAATGGCTACGCTAAAATGTGATTACTTGCAGGATACATAATGAGGTCATGTACCCCTTTAAGAATCTCACTGCTCCGTTATGGTGGAGCTGAAGGTAGCATTAGGGCCAAATTCCATTTTGTATTTCTAACATTTTTGTGTGCCTTACCCGAGTCATTAGTGGGCAACTTTGCATTTTATTTTAAAAGTAATTGTGGAGCCATATGCTGCATGCTCTAATTCTTGCTGATATCAACATGCCTCGCTAATACTACCTTACCTAGTAATTCTGAATTATCCTGCCTAATAATTTTGTGAGCTTTCGTTATCTAAATATTTAGTAATTCTACTAATACTACCTTACTCAGTAATTCTGTAAGCATCGTTAGTTTGTAATTCTTCCATCCTATTAGTTTACCTAACCTTTATTCACTAATTTTATCACTCTGTACCATGATACTCCTTTTATGTGAATGCTTCAGTAATTGTTTTACGAGTCATTTTCAGGTTTTCTTCCTTTTTCGAGCATGCTTGAGTAATTTCATTGCTTTTTCTAGGTTCAGTAATTCGAGCCATGTTCAATAGTAACTGTCGGGATGAGAAATATTAATCAGAATTACTGTAGTAACTCTAAGTTATCCTGCATAGCTAACACAAGTAATTCTCTTTCTAAGTTTCAATCACCAATGATTTCATTAATATCCTGCATAACTCTCAATTATCACCACTGTAGTAATTTTTGTTCTAACGATTCTTGGATGAGTTCATGTTCTAATAATTCTTAGGTCATTTACTCCAGTAATTTCACTTTGAAAATGCTTTTGGTTCCACTCGGACTGCTTCGGTTAGTTTGCCCCGTGATTTGGGACTAGTTCATTCGGTTCATGGTTGTTTACTCGGGAGTGTATGATGATACTTCGTAGTGATTTCTATTCCTTCTCAGTTCTTGTTCCTAACAATCCGGGCTAGATATCTAATTTCCCATGTCTACCTGATTTTGTACTCAATCAATAGATATGAATGAGAAACCATTGCATGAGTTGCTGTAGAAGGAGTGAACAACTGTAGCTTCCAACAAAATGAAATCACCTAAGAAAAAAACAATTATTTCCAGTTACCCGCGTTAAGTTATTTCAATGCCTCTCGGTTCAATAATTACCAGCCATTTCTTCCTTTTGAGCTTCTATAATTTTATTGTTTCTAGATTCAGTTTTATGACACATGTTCTTTCTTTTGTGCTCTTTAGTAATTCTCTTTGCAACTGGATGGGTCGATAACAAAAGCATATATCAGTTTGATGTTCATACCAAGATGCTTAGTTGATATCAAATCTATTGCTCTTGGTAGTTTTTTGAGGCTTTAGTAATTTTGCAAGCTTCATTATTCAGTAATTAAACTAGACCCAAACTAGCCCAGCTTGTTTGTTTGTCTTTGTGGTCCGATGCTTCAGTAATTTTGTGATATATATGCAATGCAAGCTTCAATGGTTTAATTGTTCAAGTAATTAAACTAGACCGAAACCAACCTAGTTTTTTTTTTGCCTTTGTGGTTCAATGCTTTAGTAATTTTGTAAGTTCTAATAGTTCAATTATTCAGTAATTCTCCTTGTGCCTTACTCAGTAATTTTATACTCTTCGACAATTTTCATTATTTTTGTAATTCTCCTCTTTATTACTCAGTATTTATCTTGCAACCTCTTTAATCAGTAATTTTGTAAGATTGAATAGTTTGATTGTTTAGTAATTCTGCCATCTTAGAGGGGAAATACTACAGGCTCGAGTAATTTTGTAAGCTTCAACAATTTATGACTAATCAATAATTTTCTTGCTACTTTCTTTGGTAATTTTGCAAGATTCTATAGTTTAATTATTTAGTAGTTAAACTATACCCAAACCAACCTAGCTTTTTTTATTTAGTTGCTTAGTTATTCAACAATTTTTGTAAGATTCAATAGATTGATTATTCAGTAATTATTCAACCACCTTTGATGCCCTTATTGGCAATGAAATTATATATCGATATGACTTCAAAAGTTACTGAACATCTGCTACTTGGAGAGTCGTGCTTTCCAATTTTGTGTCATGTCATCTCGTTGAGATGTACATGTGTACTTGAAAATCTGTAGGGTTATGCGCCTTTGTAGAAGATGCCTTTAAAATAAATTTTGTCATGTATTACCTATAGAAAATTTTTGTGCTATATTGTCTGGTTATTTATAAATTTGTTGTTCAAAATCTGTATTCCTATGTAGAACATGTCTTTTGTTGCTACATAAGCATTTTCACGTTTGGTTGTTGCAAAATTTTGGGCAGCCTCAGTAATTTTGATGTTTCAGTAATTTGGTAGCTGCCTCAGTAAATTTTGTATGAATTACTAGTCTAAGTTGCTTGGGTTTTTACCCTACTTGCCCCTGTAATTTTGATACTTCAGTAATTTTGTATTGATTACTCTTTATCTAGCTTTTGTTTTGACCCGAATTGCATTAGTTATTTCGGAGGGATGTCTGTTTTATTATATCAGTAATGGCTGCATCATATTCTGAATTGTCATGCACCCTCCGTAGATTTGCACATTGTTTTACATTTTGATGAAGCTTGACCAATAAATTTTATGCTCAGTAATTGTAGTGTATTGCTCAGTAAATTTTGTTTTCAGGCTGTTGCAAAAGGATGGATGTGAGCACGAATAAAGCTGCTATAAATAATGATGATTTTAAGAAGTCTCCTCCGTGTCATAATCAACCTACAAGGCGAGCACCATTTCGAAAGTGTACAAGGAAGGTTCGGGTTTCATCTCCTGCTCTCATGCAGCCTCCCGGTGAGCGTATTATTGCCGCCAATGATGGTGTTGATGACGCTGGTGATGCTTCAGTAATTTTGTAATTATTCAGTAATTCTCTTGTTATCTTAGTAATTTTCTCAACTTCAATCGTTCAATTATTCAGTAATTATCTTGCTATGTTACACGGTAATGTTGCAAAGCTCCAATAATTTGTCATTGTTCAAGTAATTCTTCCGCTAGACTCAACTCTTGGTCCTCTTTGACATCTTTGTGTTAGTAATTTTTTAAGCTTGAAAGTTTAATATTCAATAATTCGTTTGCTAGCTTGATTCAGTAATTTTGTAAGTTTTAATAGTTTAACTATTCATTAATTCTGCTCTGACCTTATCCGGTAATTTTGTGTGGTTAAACAGTTTATAATTAGTAAATAGTCCTTGAATGTTACTCAGTAATTTTTTTAAACTTCTTCTTTGTGTGATTGTGCTTGAATTGAGCCCAGTATTTTTTTGAATTTTATTTGATCTACACAATTGGCAAGTTAACTAGCTTGCACTAGATTTTGGAAATCAAGTCTTGGGTGCCACAAGGAAAAGATTGTAGGAAAATATATGATGCTTATCTTAATATATATTATGTTGTTCCACGGCCCTTTGTCCTTGTTTTCCCTTGGCTTTGGCGGATCGGGATACACGATTTCTTATGCCTTGGTGCTCGGATTTGGTCGTGTTTCTATTGAGGAGCTGTGGTGTGGAAGCGATGGCGTTTTCCGGTGGGCCTCCATCCTGTTTTCCCTTCTTATGTAAATAGCGCTGGACAATGTTTTTTTTTATCGGATCACATTTGTGGCACTACAAAGTGGATCCAATTGGTAGTGAAGAGCCATAGTGGGGCAGCTAATATTCTGGATTTGTAGTGTCCGATAATTTACTCGAGTAATTTCTCACACCCTTGAGCCCGGATTTATTGGTTTATTATCCTGTTCAAAATGTTTTTATGGGAAGAGGCATATTGTACGTAGCTGGAGGAAGTGTTGCATCTCTTGGCCATGGTTACCAACCTCACAACTTTTGTAGATTGTGTTCACCATTACTTCTGCCTTTTTATGATTAGTTAGTGGATTGTCCTGTATACAGGAATCATATGCTTTGCGGCTACTTGTTTCGGCCACAAGTTTTTTTTTTTTGTTTTTGTGTGTAACTTGATTAGTACTCCTCGAAGGCTTGAGGAATTCATTTGTGCATCCCCTTATCACTCTGTTGTAGAAGGAACAAATTTGATTGCTTATTTATGTTGCCAATCAGAAATTTTGTAATGTGGACATGAATATGTATGCTAGTAGAGAGTGGGTACATCATTTGCGAGCTTTTAAGTGTTCTAGCGGTATGAAAATACCATTTGACTATGCTGCAGCTAGAAAGAGGAGAGTTCTCGTTTACTTTGATTAGTTATTTATCATACTTTCAGTGTGCTCGTTTACAATACATGGGAGCAACATGGGATCACATTGGTAAATATGAGAGATTATTTTCACCATTAAGTAATTTCTCGATGCGTGACAATGGATTAGTTATTTATCGTACTCCATCTATTTACGTGAATATTATTCTATGGTGTAAGCAGCTTCTTGCTAGTTATTTTACACAGTAATTTTTGGGAACGTTTATTTCATTGAATAGCACAAATCTACTACTACTACTACTACACCAATGTTAGCACAAATCTACTACTGCTTCAACTTTTTTTCCCTACCGACATCAACAAATAATTTGATAATTCACCCTATCATGCTTCGAGGATTTTGTCGGTTGAGTATGTTGTGAATTGACATTGAAGATTTGCTAACGAGAGACAACTTTTTTTTTCTTTCTTTACATATTCTCTTGTAGGCATCAATTATATAGTTTCTTAATAATGGAATAATTTTACCATTCTGATGCAGTTAATGTATAGGCTCCTTTTGAAGCCAGTAATTTTGTAGATAATGTGCACATCATTGTCTAATCAAAAGCCCATTTTGATACATTCTCCTTGTAGTGAAGGAATTCGATGGCCTTGGAAGGTATGCCCCTTCGTCAACTATACACATGAGACATGACAACAACATGGGACCACATGTGTGAATTTGACAAGTGTTTCTACAATTCAGTAATTTCTCCATCCTTGACATTGGATTATTTATTTGTCATACTCATCTCTGTATATGAATATTATTCTATAGGGAAAGTGGCTTCTTTCTAGTTTCATACAATCTAGTAATTTTCATGGTTCTCTATTTGTTCATCTTATATTTGGTCAACTATTGAGCCATATACTTCCTTTCATACATGCTTCGAGTAATTTCAAAGTGGAAGAAGTCACAACTAGCATATTTCACGGACCATTCTGCTTTTGAAAGTGGAAGAAGTCGTTCACCAAAGACCATTCAGTAGTCTTTCCGGATGATGTATCATCTCTATGTCGGGACAATGTCGATGCTGCCGAACATGAACATGGAGGAGTTTCTTGTTGACATAGAGATGAAGGTGGAATGACACGCAAGTAGTAGTTTTTTGAGGGAATTACAGTAGGAAAAAGGTTAGAACTAGGTTAGGGAGTCTATCCATTGGGCAAATTCTGGGTTGTCCTCATTCTTGTATCCGTACAACCGAAGCCTCATTGAGCTGATAAAAGCTATTCTCCATGCTTCAAAGTTGTTATTGTGATACACTACTTGTAGTTTTGTACATGATTTGTTCAGTATTTTTTGTACAAAATATGTCAATGTTGGTACACCACCACTGTAAGGATGATTGACCTTGTGTACACGTTTTGTGGAACATAAAGTGATTTTGTCGCTTCAAATTATAACTAAAGCTTGTACTCCTTGAACTCAGTAATTCTATGTTAGGACTCCTTTTATTAATGAGTTTGTGTGATTAGTTAGTTGACTGGCCTGAAACTAGAACTCTAGCTAGATAATGTGGTATTCTATTTTGTTAACAATTGCTGACATATATTTAACAATTTCTATTTTGATAATGAGCTTCCTCTTTTGATATTATTCTTCATTTGTTAAAATGTTCTAACACTTCTGTAGTAGATCACAGGCTTTGAAGGTGGGCAAAAATATGATTGGACCCTATACTTCTACATGACCTGCTGCTACTCATATGTAGTGAATTTTGTGTTGTGCTCGGCTTCTCGGGCTTTCCTGGGATGGATGATCCTTATTGCAGACAATGGAAGGCTTTTTTTTTCTTATCGATGGAAATAAATGGCTCTCTTGTAGTAGATTTGAAGAAAACATGGTATTTCTAGGAGACATGGCAATGTCCATAGAACTTGTTGACATGCTGAATGTTTCAGCTTCATGTATAGATAGTTGTTTGTCCACATTGTAAACAAAAATATGTGTACATCATGGTGTTGAAATGAAATCTAGTTTACCGACAACCTTGTTGTACTTGTCAACTACGGACACAGTTGGTTATAGTAATTTCTTAGATGTGTGTCCGTCGTTTAAATTATACCTTCAGTAATCTTTGTGTCATCCCACATGGAAAATATAGTAGTATCTCAGTTTGTGCTAAATATATGAATTTATTTTGCTTTATCAGCGACTAATTTGACTGAGGCTAACTGGAAGTTTGAAGAAGGGAAAGGATAAAAAGGTTGCCAACAAAACTCTAGATTTTACTAAAATTAGAACAACGAAGGTGCAACCTTCAGTAATTTGTGTTTACTACAATGCTATCATCCGAGATCCGAATAAAAAAGGTCGAACAATTTTTCTACTTTCTTTTTCATTCATGCTTTTATAATCTGTACATTGGAGAATTACCATCAATGGTTTTACACTACCACGTACTTGCAAGCTCTTCTGCCACCATAAATTCATGAGCCATGACCACCATATCTGTAATTGATTGGGTGTATGCTCCATGTCTTACTCGTCCATTTCACAGAAAGGTAAGTGCTCGATTTTGTAACAAAAAATTCGTGAAAAAACATTGCTGCACCTTCAGGTCTCGTCAAATCTTGTGACTCGGATGTGAGATGTACTACCATCTCGGCCTCCTTTGTTTGCTGGCATTTTTGTGAATTAACCACTTTTATTAATCTGTTCACAACGATGATATTTACAGAATGGTTATTCTTACAACGGTATGCATGTGATGAATCCAAAGTATGTTTGCATGTATCATCATAACTGAATATGTAAAAGACTTTGTAGAAGATTACCTTTAAAATATTTTTTTCATGTATTACCTATAGAGAAATTTTATCATAAGTCTATATTCAAGATGACATTTAGAAATTGTTGTGTCATGTATAGCTATAGAAATTTTTTTGTGTCATATCATCTGTTGAATGGACATGTGTACTTGAAAATCTGTAGGGTTATGTGCCTTTGTAAAAGATGCCTTTAAAATAAATTTTGTCATGTATTACCTATAGAAAATTTTTGTCATGTGTTTATGTACAAGATGACATTCAGAAATCGTTGTGTCATGTATAGCTATAGAAAAAAATTATGTCATATCATCTCGTTAAAATGTACATGTGTACTTGGAATTCTGTAGGGTTATGTATCTTTGTAATAGATGCCTTTTAAAAAAAAATTGTCATGTACTACCTATAGAAATATTTTGTGCTGTGTAATCTGGTTATTTGTAAATTTGTTCTTCAAAATTTGTAGGGTTATGTCCTTTGTAGAACATGCCTTTTGTTGCTACGTACGCATTTTCATGTTTGGATACTGTAGAATATTGGGTAACTTCAGTAATTTTGATGTTTCAGTAATTTTGTTAGCTGCCTCAGTAAATTTTGTATCGATTGTTGTCTATGTTTCTTGGGTTTTGAAGCTTCAGTAATTTTGAGAGGTACCTCGGTAATTTTTTGTATTGATGATTATCTCTGTTGATTTTGTTTTGATCCGAATCGCATCAATTATTTGTTTCATCACATTCTGAATTGTCATGTGCCTTTAGTAGATTTGCACTTTGTTTTGCATTTTGAAGAAGCTTGACCAGTAAATTTGATACTCAGTAATCGTAGTGTAATGCCCAATCATTTTTATTTGGGGTCAGTAATTGTACCTGTAATGCTCAGTAATTGTATCATGTATTTTTTACATAGATTTAGGGTCAGTAATCTTTGTGTTGTGCTCAGTATTTTTTGTGTCACACTCAGTAATTCTTCTCCCACTATTTATGTTATCCCTTGCTGGCAAATTCATATAGTAATATGACTTGCACATGATGTCTAGTGAATTATATAGTATTTTGATAGTATCACTAAGTATATGTTAATAATGCTCACGACTAAACAGTCAGTAATTTTTGTGCATCATCACATATCACCGTAAACATATGTTAGTAATTCTGATAACTAACGATTGCCATTAATTTATCTTGTTTTACAGCAAATGCAACTGGTTAGTAGTGATACGCTTCCACCCTTCAGTAGTTTAAATATATCAATTGTTCTTGCATGTATTTCAATAATCGTATTATTTCCGATGTATCGTTGTTCTTTTCGTGCATGCTCATGAAATTCTTTCTCGGTTCAAGTGTCAGCAATTATCAATAGCTCATAAGCGCTAGTAACAATATTCCAATAATATTCACGTGTTAGTAATTTTTAAGTGAAGCTAATTATCAACGGTTGTGCTTAGTAATGGAACTCTTTCTCGCTTAAAATTGTCATTATTTATCAATAGTCAATAGCTCTTAAGTGCTAGTAACAATATTCCAATAATATCTAGGTGTTAGTAATTTTTAAGTGTCAGTAATTATCATCGGTTTTACTCAGTAATAAAACTCTTTCTCGCTTAAAGGTGTCAATACTTATCAATAGCTCTTAAGTGCCAGTAACAATATTCTAAAAATATCCAAATGTTAATAATTATCAATGGTTGTGCTCAGTAATAAAATTCTTACTCGGTTCAGTTGTCAGTAATTATCAATATAGCTCTTAAGTGCTAGTAACAACATTTCAATAAAATTCACGTGTCAGTAATTTAGTAATTTTTTAAGTGTCACTAATTATCAACGGTTGTTTCATTTCATTTTTATCCAACGTTTCATTTATTTTTTATCGGAGTTAAATAACTACCGACTAGTAATTTCGCATGAAAACAGGGCCAGCAATTTTAATAATGACTAGTGTCAGTAATTTTAAATGATTCCAAGAATAATAGTTGCTAGTCAGCATCCTTGTTATGATTCCAAGATCAGTAGTCGCTACGAGCCAGATTATTCACTTTGTACATTGTTTAGTTATTATATCATTCTCGGTTCACAACATTTCTCATTGTTCCACTTTTTCATTTTTTGTTTAGTATTTTTTCTCTTCCTTGCCAATAATTTTAACTCATCTCGCAAGATTCAGTTGTTTTTGTGTTCTCAGATTCAATAATTCTAACCTTCACAAATTCTCATAGACTGATTAGATTGTCTAATACTATAAAAGCAAGAAATCAGAGGTCGAAGCATTCAGCTGGAAGTACTACCTATTATCACCCAAGTGAATAATTTATTCCATATGTTTTTTCCACTAACCTCTAACTAGATTAGCTTACAATCTGCTTTCCTGATATAGCTATGCATCAAGCCAACCAAAATGGTTAAATCAGATATTCCACGCCACTGATGCATTTCTTCTACCCTGCAGCATTACAGCCTCCAAGCAAGTGAAAAAAAAAGAAAATTCACCGTTAATCCATCACCAATTCCTATTACTAGCCTTCTTCACCTCAAGCAACAGATAAAAGGACAAAACAGCTTTCATAGCAATCTACCACTAAATCCCATCGATTTTGCACCATTTTGGTTCAGATTTGTCAAGCCTCAAGCCAACAGATAATACCCATCGATCTTCCTGCTCATGAGCCTGAATTAGTGCAGCCTTGTTGCGATGCGCGCGGAGCAGACCACCACATCCCATGCCGTAAAGGTGGTTGCTGCTGACGTGATGACAAGGATGAAGCTCCGCTCCTCGGGGATGCCGCGGATCTCGTCAATCTCCTCGGGGATGGGAGAAAGCGCAGCTCCTTCGGGGATGACGCAGCGGGTCTCGGGGACGATGCTTGGGGCAGGCCTCGCCACTCCCATGCCAAGGACGAGCTGCGGCGGTGCCGATTTCATGAACTGCACATCTGGGCTAGGACACCGCTGCCGCGGCGAGGAAGGCCGAGATCAACGGGGAATAAGCCATCTGTAGAGCTCATCGCCGCTCTCGCGGCCAATGAGGAAGAAGGCCGAGATCAATGGGGATGAGATGCATCGCTCCGAGTGACGAGGAGGATTTGAAGCGAGCTAGCTCGGGGTGCCGGGGGCGGGGCTTGCCGCTCCCGCGCGACGGCAGATTTCGGGGAGCGTCGCTCCTACGGCAACGATGAGACGGCGGATTTCGGGAGCGTCGCTCTTACGGCAACGATGAATAGCGGCTCGGGTTGGTGTTCTGCGTTCGAACAGATTTGGGAGCTCGGTTCGGGTCGGGGAGGAGGTGGAGTTCAGACCCGATACGGGCAGGTGAGATCTTGGGGTTCGCTCGGTCGGTGGTGGCCTGGTGGATTGGGTGGCTCAGGGTGTAGAATAAGTTATTCTACACCCGGGTGTAGAATAGTTCTGTCGTATATATATATATATATATATATATATATATCACACCCAGGGTGTGATATAATATTCCACTCTCCGCCATCGTAGCTAGCCATGTCACACCTCCCAGGAAAAACCAACCCGCACCAAAGGTGACACGCCATGTGAAAAACCGAGACTAAAAACCAGACCATAAATAAACCAGTATTAAAGATTAATTAATACGATTTCCAATTGCATACCCTCAATTACTCCTGCTTTTATGGAATTTACGGGGCCGTGAAACACCTTGACTATTTTCTTCCATTCACCTCGATTTGTTCCCGGAGACAAACGCCGTTGAGGGTGCTGCACCGACGCACCGTCCATTGTTTTGGACTGATGCAACAATTTTCTTGCGGTTGTCTTAGTTCATACCCTCAACGGCGTTTGTGCTCCTAGCAGCACCTTGTAAAATGTAAGGTATGTACCTATGCAATCTTAGTGTTTATTGGCTCCCGCTAGAACTGTTTTGACATAAAAATCTCCGGCCCAACAGGCGAATTCCACCGGTGGCAGCTGCATCCTTGCCTGAAGGCTGGAGCTGGTTCAGTGACGACGACGACGATATACCAACTGGTTCAAACCACGATGACTGCCGTCTCGATGTGTGCTGGTCTCGTTCCAGGTTTTGGATGGCCGTGGCAGATTTTTCGATCTTGACGGCGCCGGCCGGTTACAGATCGACTCCTCGGAGCCTAGACGGCTGTCCATCGTCAAGCTACTATCGGCACCGTTTCAAGGTACGAATTCCATTTTTTTCTTCGACTACAGACGTAGGCTCCAGGATCCACAAGTTTTTTTTATGATCATTTTTGCTATTGTTTTTATGTCGAATGCCAGGATGAGATTGCTGGAGAGCCGCAGGCTCCTGCTGATTACCAGCATGGACTTCAGGTCAAGATTTATATAAGCACCAGAAAGATTATGCTAGTCAAGATGTATGTCCAATTTTTCAGTTTTCTACATATTTTCTGTAAATTTTATTTTATGCAATTGCATCTCTGGCTACAATTTGAGTGCTTTTTAGGTGCGCCATAGTAGTAGCCTCTAGTCTAGGGGAAAAAGTAAATCAAACAGCAAAATTTACTATCACAGATTCATCTCTTTTAATTATTCAGAGCTGCATTCAGAGTGACGAGTGACGACAGTCTTCTTTTGGAATAACCAGGGTTATTGAAATATAAAAGGTGGACACATTTTATATGAATTGTAAAAGAATTTACCTTTTTTGTGCTCAAATGAAAACGCAGTACACTTAGTAACTAAGTTTATACTGAGTCATAAAATCTATTTCCGTGCAGGTGGATGATACTGACGAGCCGGCAAGTCGTGTTTATGAACATGTCATCAAAAAAGGTAATCGATAGACTCATGAAGATTATATTCTACTTTTTCTCAGCCGGATATATAATTACGTGTTTAATCCACATATATTTAGCTAACTGTGTGCAATCACTGTCGCCTCAAGGGGGTTGTTAACCAAACTTTTCAGTGCAGGATGCAGTTAGCTAACTGTGTGTGGCCTTGAACATTTGGAAGGAGTGATGCGAAATAAATCATTACCAGCAAGGTGCAAAAAAATGGGGACTTAGTAGCATAGTTTAGTAGGAAAGCTTCTGTCACAAATTCTGTAAACATTTTCTTTCATGTCATGTTAGTGCAAAGTCAAACACCTGCTAATTTTGTAGTCAATGAAAAGTCTGCATGCGTGTGTGCAGTTTGTTTACTTTTGTGCATGCCAGCTTCTAATGTACTCACAGCTTCCGTATATAGTCACATTTGTTCATTCGAACTGTGAAACCATATTTATATTTTGGTGCCCTTGTATAAGTAAATACATGGTCAAACTTTGTGGCATGTTGAGTTCAAAGTAGATGACAAATGAAGTTTTGATTCATACACCAAAATACTAGATCCCATGCATGGGCATGTTGTTAGCTCGGCAACCATGGTCTTCAGCTATGTCGGTCTAACCACAAAGTATCATGGTGTTTTCCGATCACACTTTGTTTGTTTTTGTGATCCCATTGGTTCGCATTTACGATCACACTATTGCAAAATGTTCCAACAGGTCTTGCTAATTCTCAGTCTGTTGAGATTTCTTCTCTCTACACCACGCATGTAACTGTAAAATATTATTAACCCATATGACATCCACAATCCTCATTGCAGTCACCGGTCAATAGGACCATAAATACATTTACTGTGTCTTTGCAAGTAATAAGTAAATGAATCAGAAATAGACCAATTTTATGATCTAGATAAAATGTACCCCCCCCCCCTTCTCAATTATGCTGCAAGATCTTGAAATAATTGTCAATGAATTGGGCATATATTATTTTATTTTGAAATAAAAACTATGATTAGGATACAGAAAACATGTTATGTTCTTTGGAAAAAAATTGATCTCATATAACCAAAATTTTGTGTTTGGGGTCATAGTATCATTTGCACATAAGGTAATTGCATAACATAATATTATGGTCACACAACAACATTTGCTATCTAGGTAATTAGGTTGCAAATTTTGGTCGTTTTTATGGTTCACCAACTTGATCCTATGCTTACAAATTGAATGAAAAGTGAAGGCGCTCACAGCGCAGTGGTAAAGTCCACTAGCTGGGAGGGTGCCCACCAGGGTTCGAACCCTGGTGCCGCACCGATGACCCGAATATCACTCTAGGAGTCTCTTCCGGTGTCTTCCCAATAAAAAACAAATTGAATAAAAATTTTGTGTTCAAGCGAAATATTTATTCAATAGTTCTTTGTTTACTTAATTCTTTTGTCACACACAACAGTATTATCCATGTAGTCCTATCCGTGGTGCTCAATGAAAACACTGTTCCTCGTGCAGTTTCATCCATAAATCGGTCTGTGACATGATACAGTTTATATTAGGCTAATCTAGTTACTTGTGATGTATTTATGGTTGAAATCAACCATTTTTATCATCAGGGATTGTGATCATAAAAGCACCAACATTTTGTGTCAAATGAATAGCTTTTTATAGTCTTACCATTGCACAACTGTAAACCTTTATTATTGTGGGATGACTTTCTTACAGTCAAGGGTTGTGACCATAAAACCAATGAGATTTTTGTTCAAGCGCGATATGCTGCGTAGCTTGGTTACAGAACATTATATTAAAAAAATCAATTTTGCTATCAGGCTACTCTAGCACCAATAATAAGGGAGTTTATAGATTCTAGCACCAATAATAAGGGAGTTTATAGATTCTATGAAGCTAATAATGGAGCAAATGAAGGTTTTTATGTTTGACCAACTTCATCTTAAATTGGCTATTGTAAGAGTGTGTGCATTATGAAACATATGGCACTATGCTTTCAATTGGAAACAAGCTGACATATATATGGCACTATTTTTCATTTGCTGGTATTCTTGGCACCCAATTTTGAAGGTTTGTGCATCCACAACAGTTAACTTGTAACCGCAAAACTTTTATAGTTACATGATGATGTGATCATAAAACATATATTCTCCTCGTAAAAATAACAGATGTTGCTTTTTACAATTACGTGATCCAATTTTTATGGAAAATATTTACAGTCTGTACAATATATTTACGATTTGCACAGGAAATTAGTTTGAATGAGGCAACAATTGTATCTATTATTGTCCTCCCTGCGTTGAACAATTTATGCTCATTTGCATTTTTGCTATTTAAGAAAGAATATTGTCCCTTCTCACGTTTTATGATCTGGTCACTTGTTTAGCTTGCAATGTTTTTTACACGGTAAACTGATCCTTCCCAATCTCGACTTTCCATTCATTAAATGTCATTCTAAGTACTTGTGATCAAAATAATTTGCGGCCACACAATCCCAGATTTTTTTCGATAGCCTGCTGCTAAAAATAGGCAAGTTTCCTACGAGCTATCCAAAATGAATGTTGAATTTTTATATTTTGTTTTTTAGCTTCCTACGAGCTCACCTCCAACTATTTTAATGCACTTTGACCCGATTTAGCAGCACAGTTAGTGGCTCATTAACATATGGCAGCCAAGAGCAAAATCAGTGGAGGAAAACCAGATGGGTTCGGTGTGTAGGATAAAAAACCGATGGATTAACCTGGTCTAGTGGGTGGCACAAAAATCATGGGACACCTAGGCTTATTGCTGCCTACGTGGCGCAGGGGAGTGATATAATATATCACACCCTGGGTGTGATTTAGCGCTGTCCTATATATATATATATATATATATATACGTATGCATACATATACATATGAATAAAATGTACATATACATTTTAAATGTATGTATAATATATTTTATATTTATATATTTATTTATCTCATATATATAATATAACACATATATATATACATGTATATAAATAAATAGATAAACATATATACTTATACTACATATACATATGAATAAAAAAATATTTATGCATATAACCATATATTTATTTATTTATTTACATGTATCTTATTATATATAAGATATAAATAAATAAATAAATAAACACATAATATTTATATAAGATATATGTATATCAATAAATAAAAGTCATATAACATATATATTACACGTATATATACATACATATACATATGTAGATAATTTCTTCAAACTTGTGAAAGCCAAAGCCAAGAAAAGCACCTCCACACCTGCTTTCAGAAATGAACTAGCAAAAAGCTGCTTTTGGCTTTGGCTTTTGTTGGCAGCCAACCCCTTTGGTTGGGCTACTGGCTTTTCTGAAAAGCCAAAGCCAGAAAAAACCCAACCAAACACACCCGTAGCTTATTTGAGGTAGGAGAAAGATATTTCGATGAGCTTTTGAATCGTAGTATGATCCAACCGGCAGAGATGAAAAGAGCTGGCATAGATGGCTATCGTGTTCATGATATAGTGCTCGATCTCATCCGTGATTTATCAACTGAAGAAAACCTTGTTACCATATTGGGTGAGAAGCAATTTGTATCATCAGAGAGTGTAACAAGAATGAAAAAGGTAGGTCTGCATGGTTCGAAGAGGAAGCTGCGCCGGCTATCCATCCAATCGTTCTATGGAAAATGCATTCCTGAGGAAACCATAGATATGCCAGAGGTGGTGAGGTCACTTCTCATTATAGATTGTGCGATTGACAACTTTCCCCTGCTTTCTCGCTTCCAAGCATGTCGCGTGCTATCAATGACACGGCATAGCAACATCGGTGACCTCAAACATCTGGGCAAGCTGCTACATCTGAGGTACCTAGAGATAAATGGTGAGCTCCCTAAGGAAATAGGGAATTTAAAATCTCTTCAGACACTGATAATAAATAGGATATGTGAGCTGCCGCCGGCTGTTTTTGAGCTAACACAACTGATGTGCCTACATGTTTCTGGTCTCTGGAAAGTGTCGGCTAACAGGATGGGTAACCTGGTGTGCCTGGAGGAGCTGAAACTACATGTCGCAGAAGTTGATGACATTGTGTCTGAGCTTGGCAAGCTGACCAAGTTGAGAGTGCTACACATCACGTGTTCTATTGTGAAAAAGACCTCATACGACACATTTATGTTATCTCTGAACAATCTACAGGAAATAAGAGAGCTAAAGCTATGGGCTTATGTTAGCCATAGAATGACGTGGCAAAGCTGGGAGCCTCCTCGGCATCTCTGGAGTCTGGATACAAACATGGGTTTGTCCCCGCATTTGATTGATCCCTTGCGGCTTCGGCATGTTCGCTACCTGTATCTATCCATTGAACTCGTGGAAGCAGACATGAGAAACCTGGAGTTGCTGCAAGAACTCCTCCATCTCGAACTGTGGGGTCACCACGAAAATTATCAAGGCTTTATTATAAGCGCTGATGGATTCAAGAATCTGAGGGTCTGTAAGGCGGAGACAAAGTTCAAGTTTATGCAGGGAGCCATGCCAAGACTTGAATCTCTTTGTTTTATGGTCCACCCAGAAAGTAATCCTGACTTCAACCTGGCGGCCCTTCTTTCACTCAAGGAAGTCATCGTCGTGGCCAATTGCTTTCACTACTTCCGGGGAGATGTTGAGGAGATAGAAGCTATGGTGAGACGTGAGGTGGAACATCATCCCAATCATCCTACACTTCAGATCAGTAGATTTTGCGAGCCCCATATATTACCAGATGACAAAATGAAGGTGCAATAAATAATAATACCTGCTACTCTTTTCTTATATTCATGTTTTAATTAGCAAATATCTGTGCCTTCGTGGGTGCATCCGATTGACCCGATAATAATTTATTTCTCTTTGAGTGCTTTGCAGCCTGACAAAGAGGTATCCGTCCTTCTCTATGTACGGGACTATAGGAAGGATGAAAGGAATCAAATTCACGACTTCGTGATTGATATGCGTTTCCATCGTTGGCTTGAGAAAATCAATTGTGGCATTGACTGTGAGGGTTCCAAGCTGCTTTATGAGGTTGAGGAACTTGAAGCGAATTTGCGGTCCCAAGCTGCCCGCCATCCCAAACGTCCCAAACTACTGATGAACAGAATAAACGAAGACAAAATGGCGGTGCCATATTCCGGTTAATTAACTAGGTCACTAGTAAATTACGAGTCGATCTCCGCCTACCCCTTAAGTATTAACATAATATTTAATATTATATTATCATTGAACCTTACTTCTTCTCCGTCTATAAAAGTTCTTTAAGCTCAGGAGTGCTCCCTAATTTGATGAGCTAAAATATAAGCTCATGTTGCCTTATTAAGAAACCAAACCAAGCAGAACCGAGCTACACATGAGTGAGTCATGAGCTTCGAGCTTTTTGTCCACCGTAGCCACATATACATTTTTCTAGAAAAATATGAATTCTATGTGATACCAGTGTACCACATAAAATCTTATCATTTGCATACATAACCCTGTTTATTACATAAATCTATGAAAAATATAATATAAAAAATTAGTACTACTACAAGTTATATCTATCCAGTATCTATTGAGGTCACTGGTCATCATTATGAACGTGTGTCCCGCCTTGTGATCTCAGATCATCGTCGAGTAAGGAATGAGACGTGAAGGATCTCATCATCGCTCTCTGATAGTCTTCTCTAATGGCTTGACAACCAAGAATTATGGCTACTATCATCTTGATTTGCCAAGCACAGGCAAATCCGACCAACAACAGCCACTCACATGCATCCCATCAACCTTGACGGGGTGTCTTCGCTAGGTAGAACAAAAGAAAGAGAGTCGTAACCCAACTCAACGTCATGGCAGTCTTCTATAGCGATAGATCTGGCCAACACCCTGTCAAATAGGCAACCATACCCACTGTCTGCGACAAAATGTGTAGATCGACAGGATGGGAGGGTGTATCATGCCGGTGTGTAGTCCTGCACATCTGTAATAACAACACCAATGCAATGCATCGTTGTGCTATGAAGCCACATTATCACGGCCGTCTTCAATAGATTAGGATAAAGTCACTATAACAATAACTAACTATAGCTACGGTTGGGGGACTCTATAGCCACGGTCAGTCTCAACCGTGGCTATGTTTCCGAGACTACAGAAAATCATCTGTAGTTTACTATAGCCACGGTTCACTATGTCAACCGTAGCTATAGTGGCTTACTATAGCCACGGTTCACTACTCCAACCATGGCTATAGCACATCACTATAGCCACGGCTAAAAAGTGAACCGTGGCTATTTACTTTTTAACAATAAAAAAATAAATACACATTACAAATAATAAATTACAATTACATAACATTAACCACAATTACATCACATTAACATTAAAGTATTACATCACATTAATAATTAATATTTACAAATGATCACAAAAATATTCACAAAATCCATCAAAGTTTTAATAACGTGCACATGAGACATGTTTTTTCAAACTAAGTCTACACTCGTACGAATCT
This sequence comes from Chloris gayana, assembly GCA_031894775.1. NCBI lineage: Eukaryota > Viridiplantae > Streptophyta > Magnoliopsida > Poales > Poaceae > Chloris > Chloris gayana. The sequence goes on along the minus strand of JAUNZO010001019.1, from coordinate 15,242 downwards.
TCAATAACATCGGACTCATACGGGCGTTCCGAACCGCACCACTCGAAAAGTGTCCGATGCTCCTTCGTCACTTCACTTTGCTCGTCAAAGAACCGACCACGAGGACTGATGACCTCCCTAAGCAAGAAACGGCACATCCTAGCGACAATGTAGTACAGGTCGTGAATCCTTTCTTGGAGATTTCATTCAATATCTTTATGTCCGTTATCAATGCATTTTCTAGACTTCTTGTTCTCTATCAATAAATTCAAGAAAGTTGGTAGATGATAGATAAAAAAACAAAAAGAATGCAAATTAAACAGAGCAATCTTAGTGTACCTCCTCGGTGGTCTCGTGGGTGATGGCATTCAAGTAGGATGCAACACAGCTGGAATACACACATGCGTAATCCACATTGCACACCACCTTTTGCTTGTCTAATGCACTATTAAATAGATGAAATAAATAACATCACTTCCAATTTTAATGATAGGAGGATAAAAAAATTACATGTGACGCGTGTCTTACTACAAATTTGTGACCAAAGTATATTTGTTTCCGAATCCTCTAACGTGCCACCTTCGGGTTCTTTACGTAATTCAAATAAGCACTATAATATTGAGAAAAGTGTATTATTGCATGAAATTACCGCTATTTAATTGTACTTCTGTACTTACCAATTTATGACGCTCACGATATCTACGTAGCGGTTGGAGTCGTAGTCAAGGCTATCCAAGACTAATAGACATCCAATTTTTGGTATGATCAGGAAACAAATCCAATGATCACTGCAACAAAAGATCGTATTAGTTAGTATGTCATCTATCTTTACAACTGACAAGATGAAGGTAGTGGTCGAACTTATTCGAAGTGGTAAGACGCGTAAATGGCGTGACAATCCTGCCATTCCCTGAAGCACCTGTAAATATAACCTGCAACTCGACTCCTAGCTTTCGTCCTCATGGTGTCCTTCGGCTCTTGTAACTATTGTGGTGTCTTGTCCTTATATATCTTGTCTTTCTCATTTATCCGGGGTTGATCGCGCTTTGATTGATCAAGCTCGGATTGAGGTACCCAACCTTCCAATCAAATCAGTCATATCTCTTCTTTTGAAATGTTGAATTCAAGCTACATAAAAAGCAAAAGGCAATGTCTAACTTGTACTGCAAAAAAGCAGGAAATGCAAAAAAGTAGGAAATGCGAAAAAGAAGCACTTACATGCACCACAAGGTTACGAAGGTCGTGTCCATCTCGCCAAGCCGAAACATAGTGTCGATATCATTGAAATATACTCCAAGGGTCGAGTCATCGGTATCATTGAACACGTCCTTCGGAAGCTTACATGTGACCACATCCACTCCTTCTTTCGTTGCCGCTATGTACCAGTCATGTAGCTTCCGCATCTCCCACGGTAGGTTTGACAACATGCTTTTAGATACGAGGGGTTTGCCAAAGATGAAATTTGGAAAGCCCTCATTCTCGTCATGACCTTCAAATATGTCATCATCGTACTGCATCAATTGATGAGGTTCCGTGATTGGTTGCACGGGTCCCTTCCTCGTTCGCTCCAAGTATTTTGTGACATGTTCAGTGCGGGTTTCCGAATCAACGGCCATCCAACGCTATCGTTAAGGTCATGGACTGGTATGTCAACATGTTTCCAACATCCAAGGATGCGGTCCATACTGCCACACTCATCTCACTTTGTCCGCTTTCATCATCGAGCATGTCCTATCTTTATCTTCACTTTGTCCGCTTTCATCATCGAGCATGACGATGAAAGTTTGGAACTTGCACTTTGAACAACCTAAACATATATGATTTTATGGCAAAAATAAAAGTTTGAGCAACCTTAAGTTGCTATCACGGTCACGAAGCTTAACAGGATTGCATTTTTGAAATTGCGTAACTCTCATCACGTAGCTCAAAAATGTTCAAACAAGCACTCGTTGGAAAGTTTGAAATGTGTAGTTTGTAATGGTTACATGAGCCAAATACTTTCTGTTAGAAAAATGAGAGATTCAAGTGCCTAAAGATGCTAACCCGTTAAGGGCACTTAACAACTTTGCGTTTTAAAAATTCCATAACATTCGCTATACCAATCCAAATGATGTAAATGAACATTATATTCGTTGGAATCCTTGTAGAATGTACTTTATACAACCCTGCTTGGTTCACCCAAGTTTCATAGCGAAAAGTTAAGTTTTAAGCTCCTTAAGTAGGCCTCACGTTAAGGCTGAAACATACTTGAATCGAGGCAAAATTGTAAAACAAACTTAATAAAAATTTGAACATACTATTTCATTTGGAATGATTTATCATATCACACATGTTGCTGGTACATTTGAGCATGTCATAATGATTTTTAGCATTTTTTGGTTAAGTACATTAATGTGTCTTGTATTTGCATCATGGGAAAACTCATATAAATTTATATTTGCTTATGGTGCTAAGCATGAAATGATAAAAATCATCCTGAGAAAATAATGTATTAACCTGTTGCATAATGATTAATCATGAAAAGGCATACTACTGGTGTATGTTAAGAATTGCTTGTAAATAAAATTATACTAGGTCATGTCATGTTAATAGTATTGTATGTGCACAAATGCTATGTCAATACACCATGGCAGCCACCTAATCATATGATTATCTCATTGTGTTCATGTAAAGTATTCATTTCTGCCCTACGCTCTTGGTCGCAAATTAAACGTGTATATTTATGCTAAGTAGTGTATATTTCTTCTAATTAGAAGGTTGTCCCCATGACATAACCTACATAATTCATCATCATGATAAATCATCTCACCCCATGAGCATGTTTATTCTATGCAAACATTTCATTGAATTTCGTTATTGAGAAAGTTCCGTGAGCTAAGTAATTATGAATTCGCTCATGCTCACGCATCGCATTGCATTCATATAGGGACCCCAACCGAAGCTGAAGATCAAGGAGGGCAGCGACTTGAATTGAGTAACTTTGAGTGTGCTAACTACGAACCCGACCAAGGCAAGCCCCGGAGCATAATCCTATTTTCTTAAATTTTTCGTCTCTACTTCACTTAAGTCTATGTTATGTACTGTGCATTTACGTTCAGGAGTTGATCGGAACCTAGTTGCATTAAATCCCTGTTTCCGTGGTTCGGCTAGGTATAATCCTGGTCGTTAGATGCTATGCTTAATAAATTCATCGGTAGCAACACCGAGTGATTTGGAGACCACCCGGTCTAGGGATGAAATTCTGGTTACTCTCACATGATTAAACTGGAAACCGTACGGGGAAGTGCATGTGTTGGAAAGCGGTGACAAGGTTGACCCTTGTTTGCCATAGCCCCGTACGTGTCGGTCAAGGACCGTTCGTTGTGACTCCGCAAGCAAGTATTGAGTTCTGTACCAAATGCATACCTTCGTATGGGAGTTGATAAACTGATGTAACATGAGAGTCGTAGTGTTGGACGGTAACTCCACCCTTTATGCAAAGTGTTGGTCACGGTAGATGCACGAGTTTGTGAGTAGACGGAGGGTGTGTTATTACCCTTGGACCCGACGCTACTGTGGTTGCATGTGGAATGCACACTCGGAGGACGGACCCAGCTCATATCTATGATAATCTTGTGAAAGGTGGCCATACGTGTATGTCGTGCATTTGGGTTTCCCTCCAGGGTGTAAATCGATATATATCGCCGTCCCTCGCGGTGATGAGTACCACTTTTCTCGAGCAGATTGCTTCGTAGTAACAAGGAGAATATGATGAATAAGCTTGCTGTTTTTATAAAAATAAATTATGCATTGCAACTATGTTTGTGAGAATTGCTCACTAAATTTGTGTTCTGTCTCCACCCTTTTAAATTGGCTAAAACATGGAAGATACAAAATACATAGTTGCTGTTTTTCGCAAATTTCAGAAAGCCAAGTCAATCCTCCTGCATACTAGGGTCGGTTCTTAGAACCAGTTTTGACGGGTAAGCCTTGCGGAGTATATTAGATACTAAGGGTTTGTGTTTAAATTTATTTCAGGAATCCCGCAGCCTGATTACTGTGATTGCTGCGGGAAGTTTGTGTGTCAAGGTGAGGAACCCCAGGAGTGGACCGTGGAGTGGGTTCCATCTTCACCGAACCAAGAATGAGACCACGTCATATGGGCTGATGTGGTCTCCTACATAAGTTGTATATATTTATCGTCGAGATGTTTACGCTTCCGTACAATGTATATTAAAAAATGTAAATTTCAATTGCACTCCTATGGTATTGTAATCAGAATTTAAGGTTTATGGATTGTAATAACTTGAATATCAAATGTAAAAATTGCTACTCACGCACTTAATTATGTTATGTAAATTGTGAATGTATCGTTAATGTATGTGTAATGTACGTTCGCTTCGTCGAATGTCTCCTAATACGATCGTGTTCGATAATCCCTCTTGCTTTGCAAGGTAGGGGTGTCACAAAAATCGCATACATAGCGAATCATTGTGTCTTCGAACAAAATTTCAAGTTATATTGCAGATCTATTTCACAACCCCACGAATATTTTTGTACAATCACCACATATGATGCATATTTCATAAACCCACCAATGTTTTGGGTGTACTTTCACAAAATCACCATCCTTTTTAATTATATATATGTGTGGTCCCACATGTCATTGACAGCACTTGAAAAATGATGTATCAATTTGGCAGTCAACACAGTCTTCGATTTCTGAGCGCTATCACTTACACTGAGACCATAGGTACTGGATATGTATAATTTAAAAGTTTTGGGATTTTGTGAAACTATAGCCTAAAGTATTGGTGGATCTATGAACACTACGGAAAAATCAATCTTTGTTGTGTGTCCGACACTTTGCCATTTTTTTGGCACACGACAAAGATTTTGTTTGGCATGTGTCTCTAGTATAGTTTCATAAAACTAGAAGAGAGAGATATAAAATTTGTAAACAATTGTTACTATCACTATGTTGGACGAAAGAATGACCAAAATAAAAGTTGTAGACTTCAGAAGTTATAGAACTTTGTAGTTCAACACATTTTAATTTGACTTAATTTTATCCACCAAAAAGGTACATTTGAATTCTCAAATTTGAAATTTAGAATTTTTTAAACGATGGAGAAACAGTAAAAATAAAAGTTGTAGAAATCAAAAAGTTATGCAACTTCTTAGTTGACAACTTTTTTATTTGAAATCATCTTGTCAACGAAAACTAAGTTTGAATTTCTCAATTTTAAAATCCAAATTTTGTAAAGGACATCGGATGGAGAAACTACCAAAATGGAAGTTGTAGATCGGGAAAAGTTATAAAACTTTGTAACTAATAACTTTTTAATTTGTATTCGTTTAGGGATTTAGATAAGCAATTTACATTCAATTATGTATAATATGTATAGAATCAAAATGGGTTCTAGTCACTCACATGTGACATTGTGGTTTTGTGGAAGAGGTGTTATCACTCTAAGGGAACGTAAGTTCAAATCCCACCACCAGCATATTGTGCACGGCAAAACCGGCTTTGCCGATGGCTTTTTTGTTGTGTGTTTGCCGGTCTTTGCCGTGTGCAATTGGCACACGGCAAACTTATCGTTTCCTGTAGGCATTGTAAATGGTGAGTTTATTAGCTAATGTATTTGTGGGTTTGTGAATTGACTCTATATTGTATTTTGTCCATTGAGATAAAAGGAATTTCAAATTAATGTACATGAGATAATGATGTGTCCTTAAGTCAAACAATTCTTTTTCATCGTCTTGTAGACAGACGAAAGACTATAATAAGATATTACTAGCATTTGCTTCTTTCTATGTCCAGCTGGGTGGCGGGGATAGATGCTCGTGAAACAGCAACAGGTCATGATTCAATTCTTCCCTCAAGGTCCATAAACCATGACCACGCTCTTCTATATTCATGTGTGCATGTGTGGCTATCATTTGGCCGGATGGTGTGTTTTGTGAACTGTTTCATTGCTTGTGCTTTGTAGCATCACTTCGTAAATGTGAGTTGGTACTGAATTATAATGTCTCTTTCAGAACAATGTTGAAATGTATTGAATTCTAGTATCCGGTGATTATCATATATAATGGTTATAATTCAATGACAAAATAATATTTATGATGATAGTAGGCATGGGATGTTAAGGCTAGACCCGACACGAAAATAACCAAAAAAGTATTGTTCATGATCATATGATGAAATAAAATACGAGCAACAAAGATGGGCTTGGTCTAACGAAACACCGGGACTTAAATCATTTTTTGATGGAGTTGCGATTTGTGGCGAAATCAACATGGGCTAAAACCCTGATAGGCTCAGCCCAGCAAACATTTGTGATAGGCTCAGCCCAGCCGCCCAGGTCATTCATCTTCGTTTGCCCAAAACAGTTACACGGCCGAGTAATAATTGGGTCGTCCGAGACTGGATGGTCATTCAGAGTGTGTTCGTTTCCTGAGTCTAAATTTTAAAGCTGTCAAAAAGAATCTTATTATTTAAGAGTATTAAATAAAATTTAATTATAAAACAAATTACAGTCCTCTAGACTAATTTACGAGACGAATCTAATGAGGTTAATTAAGTCATGATTAGAAGACGGTTACTGTAGCACCACTTTAGCAAAATATAGATTAATTAAGCTCATTAGATTCATCTCGAAAATTAGCACCAATCTGTCAATAAGGTTTTGTCATTAAATTGATCGAAATGTTCATAAATAATAAGATTCTCTTCGATGTGACAGTGCTAAATTTTAGAGGGAGAAACGAACACACCCTTACTCATTTGTGACGGAATCTGTAGACCACTGACATGTCGTCTCATCCTCAAAAAAGAAAAGTAAAACCAACAGTTATCTAGGATTTTTTCCGAAAATAGTTATAAATATAATAATCAAAATTAGTTTTTTTAATAAGATGCAAAAGTAACTTATCTTTTGGGTACTTTGTATTGAGAAGCTTTCTAACATTACGGTAAGCAGCCTTCATGCTTAGCGGTAAAGACACAAAAACACTCGGTAAAGTTTTTGCCAAGTGTCACTCACAACATAGGTGACTCGGCTTCGATTTTGACGGCTAAATGATATTTGTCGAGTGCCTTTTATCAAGCACTCGGCAATTACTTTAAAGATCGTGTCGACCCTCGATAAAAAAAATAGAAGGCACAATTGCTGAGATCCACAACGGACAGAGACACTCAACAAAGCTTCAGTCTTTCAATTAAACTCTATTTAGTACTCCCTTCTTTACTTAAATTGTTGTCGCCATTGACTTTTTTTCGTAACGTTTGACCATTCGTCTTATTTAAAAAATTTCTTCAAATACAAAATGTTATATGCTATATTTCAAGTTTCTTTAGTGCTAAAACATATCCTAACAAAATATATGATATTTCTTAAACTTTATTTGAATAAGACAAATGGTCAAACATAACAAAAAGGTCAACGGCGACAACAATTTAGTAAGAGAGTAGTATAAATATATTTGTGTATAGATATATATCGTGGTATACTCCAGTAATCTTATGTTCCTCGCAAAAAAAAGTATATCACACATGTTCCTTATACTTGGTATCTCATAGAACTTTAGTTACTACACCATTTCGTCAGTAGGTCTACTCTTGTTGATGAGGAGCTTGCGGTCGTCGCAGTCAACTTGGTCCACACTCTGGTAGTGTTGGTCTTTGCAGAGCACTAACATGTAAAAACCAAACAGCACAACGGACGATGTCATGCACCAGATGACAAACACGAGAGGAGCCGGCATCAGCAAAGATACCCGGTAGGCGAACGTGCAGCTCAGCACGGTCGACAGCGCCCACACCGCAGTGTGCAGCCGCCCCTTTCCCTAGGGGGCGACGCCGGCGTGAGCTGCTCGGCGCGGCGGAGGCAGAGGAGGAGCGCGGCCAGGGCGGCGTAGGCGCCGGAGATGAACGCCAGGTTCCATGGCTCGCCGCGCGCCTGCCAAACTGTGACGGCGAGGCTGTACGTCACGACGGCGAACGCGAGTGCACGGATCAGACGGCCGAGGATGTCCAGCGCGCCGTGGTCCGACGCCTCCTGGTGGCCGCCTGCTGGCTCCGGCGGCGGCGACTCCACGTGGGCATTGGGTCCGGCGGGGACGGCGACAGCCATTTTGTCGCACGGCTTATCCATCTCCATCGGAGAGCTAGAAAGGTGAGACTGACACTTCGATGGAACTATATTGGACGGAGCTTGTTACAATGTTTGCGTTACTATAAGCTGCAACTGTTGTAGTGTTCACGGACTGGCGTGATGACTCCCAGAGGTCGGAACTCTTGATGAATTTATGGAACTCCACGCTTCTTCTCGAGGATCCCATTGCTGACCATTCACGCGTTGCCTTGCGATTCCACAGAATTTCATATTTTCGTTCGAGTTTCGTCAGAACTCCCAATCCCGAAACCAAATGCTCCATGACGCGTTTCTTTCGAGAGAGGACTCATCCGTTGGGCGCCGCCGCCTCTCAGTTTAGTCATTTCCACGGTGAAACACAATTCTCTCGATGAGATACATGCGAAGACGCGTTCTGGAATAAAAAGGTGAAACAACGGTCAACACAAAACATTGTCTCTCAGGCTCAGCCCCCTCGGTCTCGCAGACAGGGGTGGAGTGTATAGAATGTTCACAGAAGAAAAGGACTACAAAAGGACAGGATTGACTTTGACCAAGACTTCAGTCTCTACAATGTTCCTTCTTTGTTTTGTTGAGAGTACGAATTACGCGTGTAGAATAAAATTCCTCTTGTGCTTTGTTGAGAGTACGAATTAGTATGTTTGTTTTCAACCACTTGGTGATTATAGTATAATCTATCCCCTCCTTTTCTCCTTTTTTTTTTTTGCATAGCTCCCTCCGAAAGAGGTTTTTGTTATTATGCTCATAGTCATAGCAATTAGCAATCTGAAATGAAATGTTTGTAGGTGCTGTTGCTTTTCCTCAACATTTTCCGTTCTCGACGCCACGGCCGTGCCTACCGATTTGGTTATGACGTTGGAGATAGTGATGTAGGCAAGTTCGAATACGGTCATACTATGTTCGCTTCTAAAATTTAGAAACTACTGTAATGATTGTAGAGGAAAAAATACCCATCATTTTTATTTTGAAATCATTAGATCAAAACATCCATATATATACTTTTGAAATTATCCATCTTTACTATTAGAAGAAAAAAATACATCTATATAAATTCTAGAAGTTACCACTATTGGTAATTATACAGATTTTATAGATCATATTCTTTTTATTTAAATATAGTAAATCAAACAATTATCATTACATAAAAATAAAATAGTGATTTAATAATAATATAGTTGCATATGTGAATAATGTATATTATCTATAGTTATAGTATTGACATTATAAGTATTAATACGTGAGTAAAATTAAAGGCAAAGAGGAAAATATAGTATAAACAATCTCACGCGATAAACAATAATATTGTATTTCAATAATACATAAAAATGGTTCTAAAATACTTTACAGAAAGATATATAAAGTTTTATTGTTCACATTAATTAAGATAAAAGAAAAGCATTTGTCTTTCACAACAAATTATAATTGAATTATTTAATAAGCTTAATGATACATGTTAAAATATAAAAAAGACATCGTATTCTATGAAAACAGGTTCATACGAGAACTATGAGAACTTTAATCCGAGCCACATGATTTTGATCCGAGGGGCACATGAATTCGGGTGGGAGGGGGATTTGCAAAATCATCTGCGCACTTAATCATACTTTTACAAATTCCCCTTCCAGCTCTCCTTATCTCGCTCTCCTTGGATCAAGATCGGGATGTCCGGATTGAAGTTCTTATAGTTCTCACACGAATCCGGTTCTCGTAGGATACGTTGCTTAAAATATATTTTTATTAATTTTATAATAAATATTTGATAGCCACGTAAATATACAATACTCTCTTTATCCCATTTTACTTTTATCTAGGTTCCGAGAATATTCAATGAATCCGGACTAGGGTTTAGAGAATATTGAATGAATCAGCATAACAAATAATTTGAGAGCACTAAACAAAACGACAATGGACAATCCCCTGTACTAATCACAATCAAGATGAGCATCAGATCTGGATCATCAGCATCACGTCCTGTTTTGGTGGTAACGTACCGGACCAAATGCGCCGGAAAAGGAAACAAAGCACCATCCCGTCCCGTCCATCCTCCGGTTCAGCCAGTCAGCCTCCGCTCTTCCCCACGTCTCCAGCTCATTCCCCCTTCCCCTCGACCGCTCGCGGCCGTCTCTACCCACCCAGCCGGACTTCGCAGCCGCGCACGCAAGCAAGGGAATTTCGGAGGCTCCTTCCTCCTCGCGTGAGCTTCCGCCCCGGGGCAACGTAAGTTTCTTCGATTCCTTCTCGATCTCGCAGTCTGCAGCTACCGAGTTGTGCACCCCTTGCTCCCGTTCCTATGCGGAATATAATCTGCGTTCTCGGTTTCTCTTGCACGGAGGACATTGGATCGGGAATGTAGGTGGGCTGAAACTGAAGACCATGTAATTGCGATTTTAAGCTGGGGTAGTCGAGCGATTGGTTCATGGTTGCCCCGTTGTCATAAGTGCGTTGACTTGTGGGGTGTGGGGGCAACCTGTTCGATGGTATGACTGACAGGAGCTGCTGGGCATGGTGGAATCTGGAGTTGGAGATCGATCATTTTCGAGAAAAAATGGGGCAACTCGCTTGCTTTGGCTTCGGCCCTGTAGACAATGTATTGCAACTTGGTGTTCCCGCAGCCCCAGATGGCCCTCACGGAGGTCAACTGGTCTAGGAACTGACTGGCTCCGAAATTTGAGTTCGGCGATGTTGTCATTGTTTAGGATGCATTATGTTTTATCTAGAACAACTGGTTCAGCTGCTCTTTTGGAGTAGTTGTTAGTGTATAACACAAGGTCGTACTCCCTTGTACAGTTGTACTTTTCTCTCATTCGTACCGACTTCACTAAGATCTAGCTTAGATAGACGTATCTTCAACACTAGCACTAGAGCAGTCCGCTGACACTGCATCCACTTCACATGTTATTGTAAGCTTTTATCTGTGATGTTCATTTTCATCTTCTGTGAGCTGTGACTTGTGAAACTTATGCACTGGGACACTTTTTTTGTTAACCAACCGTGATTTACAGATGATAATGATGGTTAGTTGCTTATGTTGCTTGTCATGAATGAATGACAGTTTTCATGTTCTGATGATGTGATGTTGATTCTGTGAGTTCGCCGTGAATGGGTGCTGTTTGTTTTGTTTTGTGTTTTCCCTTTGATGAATGAGCACGTGCCCTGTCATAAGTTCCGTTCAAAGGGGGAAAATGGCATCAAACCTGGTGTGGTGGCTATCTTACTGAATATTAGAATGACATGTTAGAACTCCAAACCTTTGTAGAAATAGTTGAGTGAAAGAATAACACAAGCTCCACTAAGAAATGTAGGTAAATTCATAAAGATATTTATAGATAGCCATTACATATTTATTACTATAAGGAGGGGACAACAGAGTTATTCTGTACTGCATGCTTCTGATTGAAGGAACCAGTACAGTACTGTGGTCCCGTTTCACCTAAATATATTTTTTTGTATTTTTTAACAAGTTAAACACTATCAAATTGTCATGCTAATTTTGTAATGTTTGATGCTTCCAGCTGTTGGCTGAGATGATTAGTTCTTAGCACCATTGTTTCAGTGAGCCAATACAAGGAACATCTGCAAATGCTGATAGGCTTTATTTGTTTAGAGAACAGTTATTATACTGTTGTGGCTGCAGCTTGCTCTTAAGGTTTTATGAGGGGAGGTAACTGATTCTTTCTACCATGTTTCACTGTTAGAATCTCACTTCCAATTCATAGAAAATGTGGTTAGTACTATATAAACTACAGGTTATCTTGTATACATTCTGGAAATACTTACTTGGTACCTTTATTAGTTTAATGTCATCCGCTATTGTGTGTTTCACAGGAAACTCGGATGAATTTTGCCATTGCCAGGCGTGCCTTGGAAAGTATACACTACTTGGAGATGAAGAGAATCCACGATTGTCATTGTTTGAGAGGCGGCTTCCCTGCTTTGGATGTGGAGTAGGATGGTGTTGGTGAGTCAGTCGATTTCTTGAACTTTAAAATTCCTGGCTTGACTATCATACTGAACATTGTGATATTTCAGTTTCCTCTTAGGTTTTTTGTGCCCAATCATTTGGTACGTTGCAGCTCTTCTTTATTGTTGCAAGTATTACAATCGGGACCCTCGAGAGCGACCTGGACTTGCTGCTTCTGCATTTTTGGTTAGTTTTCCATTTGTCAGAACCCTGAACATGCTTCAGAAACATTAGTTATGACGTATACTTACAATTTGATTATGTAACTAGTCAGCAACTGTTCATACTTATAGGGATCAGACGACAGATATGCATTGTTATGGTACAACTTTAAATTGGGCTATTAATTAATGTTGTCAGTCTTAGCTTATGTAACTTCAACGTTGTACCAAGGAAGTTATTTTGCTTCTTACAGTTCCTTTGGCTTTATACATGCAGGCACTCATCTTTACGGCAGCAATTATTGTTGTCCTTTCTGTTCTGCTGATATGTTGCATGAACAAACGATTCTTGAATAGCTGTGCCAGTTAACTTGAATGGTATCTGCAAGATATCTGTTGCAGATCTTCATCAGATGAACTACTGACAGAAGTATTCTTTATATTCTTTACTCCATTTATTGTTAGTTGAGAAAGGGAGATCAAAGGAGTATCTTTAGCTAGATACATTAGCAGCAGTGTCCGCTGTAACATTTGTGTGTAGATCACATATTAATTCTCAAGATCAAAATGTGGCAATTTTGTGTACCAATGCTTGTGAGTAATTTTGTTCTAATAATTTGTCTGAGTAGATGCATGACATGAGGAATGATTTCACCAGGTTGAAATTAATGAAGCGGGTCCACTGGAAATTCTTCTCTTTTAAAATACTAAAATAATAAGTTCATTCTGCGAAATCTAAGATGGGCTGTGAAAATCGTGTACTTTCAGCTGTTACTAGCTCTCCTGCGAACTGAATTGTAGTACAAAAATTTATGGAGCTCACACATTTGTATTTTGTAAATTCAAACTCATCTGTAACACAATCGTGCCATGGTGTGACTTGTGCTAGCTGACACTAGCGAGTGGACCGTTACAAACCTTGGACTGCTTAACAAATGCATGCAGATGAAACTGGTCATTTACAGACTGCAGTTTGTATATATACTACTTATTCTCAGTATTATGGCTTCAGGCTGTCTCCCTTCTTATGACCCTGACCCTCAGGCCGTTCTTGGTGTGCAGCACCACGGAGCTTAGCGGTTCGACAACCTGGCCATCGACGATCTCCAGCCGGAAGTTGTATATGATCGCCGCGGCGGCAATCTTGAGGTTGCTGAGCCCCAGGTTCCGGCCGAGGCAGCTCCTCGGGCCGCAGTTGAACACGGCGAACTTGTGGCTAGGCTCGTGCCTGACCCGGTCATTGCCGGACAGCCACCGCTCCGGGCGAAACTGGCGGCAATCATCTCCCCAAATCCCCTCAATCCTGCCCATGGCGTAGATGCAGAAGATGATCGGCGTGCCCTTGGCCACCTTCACGCCGTTGGGCAGCACGTCGTCGGCGAGCGCCTCCTTCTCCTCGAACGGCGCCGGCGGGAACAGCCGCAGCGTCTCGAGCATCGCCGCGTGGAGGTACGTCGCCGGTTGGAGCGCGTCGGCGTCGAACACGGCGTGCCGCCCGCCGCCGGCGATGGCCTCGACGGCCGCTGTGGGGCGCAGGGACCGGAGCTCCTCGAGGATGGTGGCCTCGACGTGCGGGTGCGTGCAGAGCATGTAGCAGAACCAGGTGAGAGCGGCGACGATGAGGTCCTTGGCCGCGAACATGTACCCCACGGCGGCGTCGCGGAGGAACTGGTCCCGCTGGCGTTCCGTCACCGTGGGGTCCCTCGGCCACGCCATGAACATGGACAGGAGGTCGCTGGCGCCGCCTTCGTCCTGGTCTCCGGTGAGCGGCTGCACGGACTTCCGTTTGTTGATCTCGGCGTAGACGACCTCGTCGAGCGCCGCCTTGGCCTCGGCGTGCCTTTTCTCGATGCCGACATGGAGCCATCTCATCATCTTCCACCACCACACCGGAACCACGTGCCGGAACAGCACGGCCTCGCTGACCACCCTGGTGGCCTCCCCGAAGGGCGTCACCGGCGCCGCCGCGTCGAGCGCTTCGAGGCCGGCGGCGCCGGCGCCGAACACGGAGGCGTACGACACGTCCAGCGAGAACCGCATGAACGCGTCCTCCAGCTCCACCTCCACCTCCACGTCCCCCGCGGTGGCGTGGCGATCCATGAACGCGACGAGCCGCTCGGCGTGGCGCGCCATGGTGGCCAGCACGTGGGCCCGGAACGCGGGGGCCGCGAACACGGTGGCGACCACGTGGCGCTGGCGGGCCCACGACGCGGCGTCCGCGACCAGCAGCCCGTCGCCGACGGCGTCGAACATCTCGGCGAAGCCGCGGCCCTTGTCGTACGTGTCGAAGCTGGTGGCGAGGCAGTGGCGCACGACGGCGGGGTCGCAGGTCACGAGGAAGTCGGCGCCGGCGAGCCACGGCCCGCGGAAGGCGAAGGTGCAGCCGCACTCGCGGAGCGCGTCGGTGGCGGCGTCCAGGAGGCGGTCCAGGTTGCCGAGCACGAACGGGAGCATGCCCACCACGGGCCAGCTCACCGGCGCGTGGAGGCGCCGGGAGCGGAGCGCGAGCCGGAGGGCGGCGAGGGAGAGGAAGCTGAGCAAGGCCAGGAGGAGCTCCGGGTAGGACACGACCAGGCTCCGGAGCAAGCCCATGGCGGATGAGCAGCAGTGTGTGTGTGCAATGTGCGTAGCTGGGGGCTCAAGGCTTGGTCAGTTTTGCGTTGGCACGGATAGGTTGGCAAGCATGGCAATGGCATGATGCTTGTGGTGGTGCTTCCATGTGGGAGTGGTGCACCTTATGAGGTCACAACACTTGTGTGCATGAGACAAGGTGCTCACTAGAGATCTCTGAGTCGTGACCCGTGAACGATATCTCCTTTTAGATCAAGACTTCGAAAGCAGTCCAAGATTAGATCAAGATGGAGAGACATGGAATGGAACGGCAGAGAACATGTCTCAGATGTTAAGTTTCTGCTCCCGTCGACACCGTGAACAAGAAACAAAAACACCGTGAACAAGAAACAAAAATGGGTAAAAGTCAATTAAAAAACAGAGGAAGAAAAAATA